>LPNX010816311.1:0-24823 GCA_001517045.1 Pseudotsuga menziesii | reverse complement strand
CCTTTTGCACTGTTTCATTCTTCAATGGCTGAGTAAATTGTGAGATCTTCTTTGTGAGTTGTGTGTTTGTCTACAAATCTATATGCTCAAATTTAACATTCTATTCAACTAAGGTTCGCTCCATTAGATCTGCAATGAGATCAACTGCCATCTCAACATGGTCTCCTACTCAATCGGTAATTTATCAAAATGTTATAATTTGAATTTAGGTAATTAATTTGCAATATCATATTTTCCAAAAATTAAATGAACACAACATTATGTCAACCTGAATGAGGATGAGGATGTTGTGGATAAATTCGGGGAGGGGGGGCGGGCGGTGGGGTTGATAAAAAAAAATCGAATATAAAAAATTGAATTGCCAAAATTGCATGCAAAGGATTTGACAATGGCCACTAAAACTTAAGTTAAGAAAACATCATGTGTGAGAATGAAGACATATGATGGGAAAATTTGCATGAATCGAATGACAATTTGCATGAACGATGGGAAGAATCGAGACAACATGAGATAAAGAGGTAGGAATATAGCATGTGAAACCATAAAAGCACTCATCGTTAACATTTGAAAAATGGTCAGCACATATTTAAATACACTCGTCCACTTGATAAGTGATAAGGAAACAAATTGCACGAAATACTACGAAAGCAAGGGGAAAGACAGAGTAATGAGCATACAAATTCTCATTATTAGTGTGATCAACATAAAAAAATAGAATGAGAATCATGAACTTCTTGATCATGTTGTTCTGAGTTGATTGGGGAAGTTCTGTTATTAACAAATCTATATGATTGTAAATGGATTTCTTGGAAATCCACAATGGAGATAAAGTAAGAGGGGAAATCGAGTAGTGCAACATTGTAAATGATTTGAGTCACTTTATTGTTTGGGTTAGGAATGGGTTGAGTAGAAATTCAAGAATATATTTGTGGTGAATTATTTGATTTAATGATTGCAATCATTGTGGCAGACTTGTTTTTGAGGCTACTATTGTTAGGTTGGTTGTTGTGGTATATGTCCAAAGGGAGGCCCTCCCCAATATTATTGCCAAGGTTGATTTTGGGATTGATTAGGAGCCCATGGATACCATGGTATGGGTGGATACCAACTCTAAGGAGAATAATAAATGCTAGCCAAAACTGAATTAGGAAATTGAGATGGGTCTTAAATCATATTTGGTGGTCATAGTATCCATGACCATTTTTAATTCATAAATAAAATTTGTTATGTCTCCTGATTGGCCCCTTGATATATTGCTTTTTAACTTTGGAAATGAAGGGTGGCTATTTGTTGCATGATTCTACTCACATATGCCACAATTTTGACCTTGTTCAATGGGCAGTCTCTTAGGGGATGCTCCTTTCAACATTTGATATAGAAAATTGATACTTGGACAACTCTACCTCACCAAAACGTTTTTTGATAGCAGTGCATGTTAAAGTATTGAAATTTCGAAAGATATTCTATTGTACTTTTGTTGCATTCTCCTTCGGATATGTTATTCCTCCATTCAGAGATGTCCTTGATGTAATTGGTCATGTAAAATTCATGAGGTAAACCCTCCATTGTAAGTTAGGGAAATAGTACCCAAGTGTCAATATAATAAATGTTATTTGTGGTGTCAAGTTAAAAAAGTGGGCCCATTCAGTTAAAAAAGTCGGCCCTGTTAATTTAGAGGGAAATTCCACTGAATAAAATAAATGGGTGAGGAACCTCTCTCATTCATACAGATCACACACTCAAGTATTGCGCTGGAGAGAGAGAGAGAGAGAGAGAGAGAGAGTCTGTTGTGGAAGATGAGAAACTATTATTGTTGCTGGGGTTTTACACTGTCTTGGACGAATTCTATAGTGAGGAATTTTTGTGGGGTTTTCTCCCTTTTGGTTTCCCCAAGGAAAATATTTGTGTTCTATTGTGTTATATTGTTTTCTCTTGCGTTGTTGCACTTGTATTTCTTTTAGTGATCCATTGCTTATGGTTATGATGTTATGATGCTAAATGTTTTAGATCTTGTATAACCATTAAAAATATAACATGGTATCAAATATACATTGAAATAAGTCTTTGTGCAGCTGAAACAATGCTACAACTACATCTATTGAAGATTGGGGTTTGATGATTGAAAACCCTAAAATACTAAAACTAGTCATTTGGTACATTCCCTATATCTAGATATTAGAGAAGGATCAGAAGAAGAAACTCTTACAGGCTGAAGATAAATTCCTAATGTACCCTGTGTAAAAGTTTCATCCTCATATTCGCTATAATATAGAATATATGATTCCTCCAAATCAAGGTTCTAGCCTCTCTTAGGATTCAGCCTTAAACAGGTGACCTAGGGAGAATTGTTATATATCGAGATAGGAAGGTCCAAATCAAATTTCACAAATGTTCCATATAGGGAACTAACTGTAGTTTCTATGGTAAAAGGTTCATACCCCGAAGGTGAAACATTGACACGTGGAAGTCCGTACAAGTTTGCTATGCTGAATACTCTGGAAATAAGTCACTCTAGGAGGGAACACTTATCTATGTCATAACTTGAAGAAGGAGGACCATCAGTTGAAGAAGGAGGACCATCAAATTCACTCTAGGAGGGCACATTTATCTATGTAATAATTTTCTCATTTTGTGGACTTTCATTTTTGACCTAACACTACTACCGGAGAAAATTAGGGCATTATATATTTTGCAATACCGTCCTCAGTTTTGGGAAAAAAGTATGCTGCTTAGCTTGCCTTGAGGATGCGCATCTTTCTATCTAATTAGATCTGAAATATACATAAGTTGAGAAATTAGGGTTTCTCTGTCAAACCCTAGGTCCACCAGAAGCAGTCTTTCAAAAGATCCTTCAAGAAAGCATCAAGTTGAAACAATATCACTGGTAAGTTCCATCCTCTCTCTTTCCATTTGAATTGCTCATCTTTTATCATAATGACAAATAGTACCAATCTTGAGGACAAGCTTGAAAGAGTCGAGAACTTCTAAGCATGGAACTATAGAGTGCTTATCATACTTGAAGAAGCATGCCATGAAGAACTATGTCAAATAAGAAGCTATAGATCTAGACGAAGATGAAGTCGAAGCCAAGAAGGACCTAGTCAATACAAAGATGAGTATTTCTGCCTCCATTGGATCTCACAGGTATCATCCTTGAATACTCCCAAGGATATGTTCGATGCAATGAAAAACATGTATGAATATGACCTTGAGGAATAAACTCAAGATTGTGAAGGTGCAATGTTTGAAACATTCAATGATTACTTAACAAAAATATCTCATCTCAAGGAGAAATTGGAAGCCATTGAAGCCAATGTTAAAGAAGCAGAAGCATAAATTACAACTTTGAATGGTCTTCCAAATTCAGTTAAAAGAGTTGTTCTAGTAGGAAGATCACATATGGATGAATGCACAATTGATTGATATAAAAAGAAGATATGACAATCAAGCCCTAATAACTTATACCAAGCAAAGAAAGAATAAAGAACATTTCCGCAAAGAGTAGAAGGACATCTCACAACTCAATAGTTCAATTGTGATAAGAAATGACACTTTACGAAAGAATTTCCTAAGAAGGAAGAAAGGCAAGATGATATGATCTAGACGTTCCAGTCGATCATACATAATGATGTCTGGATATGAGTTTGAAACATGAAGGGAATTTTTGTAAAGTCTTCCAAGTAAATCTATAAGACCAAGTATATCGTCGAACGAAGTATCAAAAGATACAAAGCAAGGTTCGCGGGTTATATCAAAAGAGAGAGTCGATTATGGAAATACATTTCTCTAGGGGATAGACACACCTCTTCAGTAATGGATATTACACTAGAAAATTGGTGTAAACAAAGTAAAAGAACAGATCAAGCAACCTATATAGTTTGAGACTCTCTATAGAGGACCGCCTATGTACAGAAGGATTTGTATAAGCTCAGTAGGAACCCATGGGATAGGACATACATTTACATGAGGAATTTGAGGATCAACTATAGTGATGGAGATCCCAACCTCTACTACAAGGTTGAAGATAGAATCCTATAAAGGACGAGAATCTCATAGATAGATACAAAGAATACGAGTAGCAGAGAAGGCTACCTGCCACTCCAATGTCCTAATACATATGCAGAGGGAGGATGGTGCTCCACCTTAGAGGGAGTGACTACGGTAGATATCAAAGGTTGACATGATTAGAGAAAGTAGAGTGTTTCTCTCAATACAACCAAGGACGAATATATTGCAGCTCAGAAGACAGCAAGTAAATATTCCTCAAGTAATGAGGAATATAATTCAAAAGAATTATACCGATGAAGATGAATATTATACTCTTATCCATCTCATCATTGGATAAGAGGAGATGCACTTGTAGAACACACATACACAATTCTATGTGATATATGGTGTAAGAGGACTTGCTCAGTATTTTCGATCATGAGCAAGATAGGAACAGGTCCTGAGAATCAGACAATGAAGTTGAACACATTTGGTAGAGACTCCAATAATTCAAGAAGACAACGATCAAGATGGATTCTACCAAACAAACAAAGATATGTATTTGAATCGTCATTTACTATATATTTAGATGTTCAAAGATGTGTACATAGATACGTTTCTAGATTCAAGAAATGTATAGTAAAATATTTGTAGTTTACTACAAATATGCAAGTGATGGGTAAGTGGGTTAGATGATTGTTGCATTAGCGGAAATAGTTGCATGATTATATATATATTTGTGCATGGGAAGTTGTCATTTTGAATATGTTACGAAATGTTTTTAATCATAAAAATTGTATTTGACTTGTAGGAAGGATTGTATGCAATCACCTACAAGAGAAGAAATGATGAAGTTATGGATGTACGATACAGTTGTGGATATAAGATACAGTTGCGGATGTACGATACAGTTGCGGATGTACAAGAGAAGAATGATGTAGTTATAGATGCACAAAAGAACAATGATGCAAGTCGTAAATGTATAATGCAGTTGCATATGTACAAGAAGAGAATGTTAAAGAACAAGTTGCAGAAGGGTATTCTAAATCTCAAGCGTGTTCCCTCAGAGGAACAAGTAACAGATGTAGCCTCTGGCTCATGAATACTTCCAAGACAAGCTTGGTGTAGTCCAAAAGGACCTCTCTTGAAAGAGGGAGTGACATTAGATGGATGATGGATGCAGTGGTGAGTATCTCAGTCTCTAGGAGGGTATGTCTAGCTAGGCTTGTTTTTCCCGAAAGGGTTAGTAATCCAGAAAAGGATTGTCAATTCTAGGGGGATTAGTATGTATGGCTAGGATTATTTGGCTTGAAAGGTTTAGTAATCCAGACAAGGATTTTTTGGTTCCCGGGGAGATCCATCTATCTAACTAGGATTTTTTGGATGGAAAGAGTTAGTGTTGGAGTCATTTACCCAACATATACACTTATTTGGTCAATTTTGGCCTATTTACCCACTATCCTAAGTTTAATTGACTTACTTGGCATCATATGAGCACACTATGACATCAACATGAACACACCCATGCCCTCCTTCAGTCAAGGATGCCAACTAATCCTTCTCCTTTATTTTGGGAGGCTAACTAGGCTTCCTCCTTCAAATAGGGAGAAATTATGGGGTGATATGAGTGTCATAAATGCACCTAATTGCTAACTGATTGTTGTTTCACCTAAAAATCAGTTAAGATGAGTTGTGAAGGTGCCTCCATTCATTATTTGATTTTTTTTGCCAATATTTATGAACTGGAGCTAACACTGGTGCCTACAACCACTTCTAATGACATGTGTGTTACAGAGAGAAATTCCTATGGCTTGGGGTACCACAACAGACAGATTAACTCCAGAAATAAATCCTTCCCTATATGCAAGAGAAACCAAACATCTAACACTAAAGGATCTCGGTTCGTACCTTATTGTGGACGGTTGATGTAGATCCCCGTTGAGCTTTTCCAATCTCGTTTGTATTAGAAATTTGCTTCCTCAACATTCAGCAAACAAGACAAGCATGCTATATATAATTGTGTTAGAACTACTCTAGCATATATAATCAATAACATATAATCATTTAAAAGAATCCATGGATCAAATACTCATTTAAATACACATCATTGGACAGGAAAAGATATTTCCATTGATATAAAACATAGATTACAATAGTGACAACCTTTGTCGGCATGTCTGCGAATCGGAGAAACTGAGTCCCCCACTTGGGCCTCCACCACTTCAATCCTCCATCTCAATAGCAAGCTCACAAGAAAAAGGAAAGCTTGGGAAGAACACAAAGTGCTCCAAGGGACAAAGGGATACAGACTCAAGTATAATCTCCGACAACAATGGACTATAGTTTTCTTGCTCTTCAATTCCTCCCCCTTCAATGTATCCAAAGGGTTCCTTATATAGCTCTTCAATGGGGTAATGGAAGGTCGAATCCGAGTGATCTCAAGGCATATGGAAGGCCAAGAGACAAGTGACTCGGATCCACATCGAGGAAAAATCCAAAATCATTTGTCCTTTTGCACACATCTCGATGTACGCAGGTTTAAGGGTCAAATCCACGTATATATGCGAGAAAGGGATTAAAATTCGCATATGGCAATTATTGCATGTTTTTAGCGATGATCTTGGAAACATAAAAGGTACAAAAATGGTCCATGGGGTCTAAGGAGTCTGCAGAAAGACATGGAAGGCCATAAAAGTGTGATCCACCATGTGTGGTAAAATCAGCTATAACAGATGCCCCCTAATGTGTGATGTCAGAGGGGTCATACGATGGCCAAAATACATTATAAGTCCATCCCAGAAGTGGAGTGATGAAGAACTCAGTGGAAGAACCAACCATCCAATCAATACAATACAATGATCAAACTCTGCACATAACTGCAAGTAGATGTAGCAGTCCCGAATACATAAGAGTACAATGGCCATGAATAGGCATGATACAAAATATGACATGTGTGGTCATCGCCACGTACAATATAGATAGCTCAGAATATCCATGATGAAGATATACACAGGATCATGATATCCATGAAGGCTGAAGATATATAATGGATCAAGATCTCCATAATGGCTGGAAATATCTAACATATACTGGAATCAAGTCACGAGAGCTGAAATCTCATGAACACTGGCACGATCAAGGAGGTAGCATATATAAGATGCCACCAGTGTGGAAGGTCTTCTACAAAAACCGCTACGAGTAAATGTCCTACTATGTGAATAGAGGTGTCTAGGTCGAACATAGTAGTCCATTGTCTGATTACCGTTCGTTGATGTATACCGTTAATAGACGCAAGATAGCCCACTGATAATGAAAATGGGAATCAAGGTACTAGAATGCAAACTAACAAGTGTGAATAAATGTGTTGAGGTGGAACACTTTAGAGAATCCATCAATCAGGGGACATTGATGTATTCCCAAAAAAACTGTCGATGGCGAGAGAACCTACCATTGATGACTGCAAGTCTCAAGGCACTCAAAAATGACTCTAGGTTCCTATCCCAAAATAAATGATCTGAAGTCGATGGGATGAAATCTATTCGAAGGAGGGCATTAAGGCATCCCCCATCATCCAACATGAGGTACTCAGCAAAGTTGTATAATGTGGAAGGAATTGATCATAATGTGCACGAACCAGTAACTGTACCAGGAATGGCCGACATGTAAAGTCAAGATAACTGAGGAATGGCCGACTCAGGTTTCAACTTCCTTCGAACAAGAGCATAACGGTGAATGGTGACTGAATGTAGGCAACATAGACTCGATATACAAAACTGGGACATTTCTGCGACACAGGAGGCATCGACAGAGGCTCCATAGGGACTGGAAGCTTAACCAATCGGTGGAGATAAACTCAGAGAAACGAGTACAGCTCCTAAAGTCAAACTATTACCCAACCAATGGATATGATATATAGTGGTCTGTTCGAAGGCAACACGACTCAACTGTTGCCAAAGATAACATATTTTCTTATTCGGCTTTTTGGTTTTTTGATTTTTTTAGACTTTGTCAAATATTTTTAAAACCTTGAAAAAGAATAAAAGTGCTTTATAGTTACAAACTAGGAGGAGACGAGTGTTAATGGGAAAATAAACTAGTTCCCAGCAGCGGAACATACCTATGCTCAATGCAAGGACACATGTGTAGGATAGCGACACTCGGGGGAAAGTCCTCTCCCGATAAAAATATGGAATAGAGATGCAAAGGATATAAAAAATGGCTCTGCGTGGCTAGACATGAGACAAGCTTAGGCTATATGCCTGATACGCAAAGTCAGGGAAGCCAACATAAGGCTCAATGAGGCAGGAAATGCTCATGAAAATGCAATTACAACTTGACATAAGGGAGTCCTGGGGGAAATAGGCCAGCAAAAGATCAAGAGGAGTATGAGGCTCTTGCGAAATGTCATGGTGATACTATACAACGGACTCCCACACCCTAAAGGACAAAGTGTCGGCATGGGTGCCAAATGCAAACAAGGAGCTAACTAGGGCACCCATGTAAAGTCAAACTCTACCATTCACATCATGCCACTTCTAAAATAGCAAGAAGATTTCGTGACAGGATAGAATGGGTTCGTACCTAAGGTTATAATGAAATGGTCATAAGGTCATGCAAAATGCAAACGGAGGTGAAATATAACCTATATGCTAGTTTAAACATCATACCTAAGATCGGCACAAACGGGTCAAAACAATGGTCGAAACGACGCTCAAAATGGTCTCCTACATCATCGTATTAGTCAAAAACAGTCCAAAAGGGCCAGAAATGGTTCAAAACTATAGAAAGGGGGTAAAAATTAAATTTTCTATAAATAGTAAAAAATTCAAAACATTATATATCATTTGAAATTTTTACCCAATTGAGCTCAAAACTTCAAATGCAAATTCCAGGTGTTTCGTCCGGCGGGATTCGACGCCGTTTTTTCCAGGTAACTTCCCATGCCCTGCTCTTCCATTTACATGTAAATTTTTTCAAATTCCATGGTCCAAATCATTTTCTAGGCCATTCTAAGATATGCACTTTGGCCCACGTAGAAATCGGGGGTTTTTCCGCGTATAGGGCTGGCTATACGCAGAAAAATGGCCCAAAGTCACGTACATACATAGCTGTTTTACAAACAGTCGCGTATGCGGCTGCGTTCAATGTTTTTAAAGACAAATAATGACAAAAATTCAATGTAAATGTGTAGGATGGTTCTAGAATGGAGGGAGAGAGAACACGGGGATGTAGAAGAGGCTGTACGGGGAGATCTAATGGCTCAACAAGATCTTCGTGCATGCGGGCTCTACAAGTTTTGGTGTCTTGGGGGCTTAAGGGCCAAACCAAGACTGCTGCAGATGCTAGCAGACTACTAGGATCTTGACTCAGAGTCTTTCCAGATCGATGGGATGTCCCTCACTATAGAGGTGGAGGACATATACTTCATTACATGATTGTCTCGACGGGGGGAAGTGGTGAACCTACGTTCTCGCGGGCTCGAAGGTGGCCTCACCATTGATGAGTATATTGCTGTATACTATTATCCAGACATGGAGAAGGTTGGGAGTCAAATCCCAACAAACTCCATATAGGCACTGGGCTTGAAGGCCATACTACTGACACTTGGCAGGATAGGAGGGCTAGCCTCACTCCACTAGGCCTCGTGGCCCTTGATGTTCTATGCAGTGGAGTGCATGAGACCCACAGTTTACGATTGGAGTACTATGATGTTGAGTAACATGAAGCAACATCTTAGTGACTGCAAGATGGACAGGGTATGAAACTTCGGTTTCAGCAGTATACTGAGCACGTTCTTCTTCGAACGTGTTCCCGGACTTAGCCCTAGAGTTGACGTTCCTCTTCACAGGGTTCGAGATCTGGCCCAACGACGTTGGGCAGATGCGATGTGCAAACTGGGTGGAGGTATGGTGTCCAACCCCTACCCAGCTGATTTCTTTCCATGGTGGCGGCGGTAGATAGTTGCCATCGATGATTACCCCTATGCGGGGATATATTTTCAGGGAGATCCCGACATGCACCTACCACCGGGATCAGCATACGGTGGGTAACGAATCCCAACCCTCCTTTTTTGATTTTTTTGAATTATTAATTTTTTTTTGTGTTTTTTGATATATAGAACCAAAAGACATGTTTTTGCGTGACGACACATAGTGACATCCTATCATATGTATGTAGATGTAGGACCACGACGGCCTGATGGTTTCCCTCATCATAGATGGAGGGGACAAGGAGATGACATCATGGGTGTGGATGCATAGCGGACGCTCCAAAGAATCCACACAAACTTTGTGCGGCTGACACATAGGGTACCCATGGCGCAAGTCGAGGACTTGCCTGAGGCCATGCAGCGTCAGGTGGTGGGTGTACCACGAGCATGGGAGCGGTTGTTTCGACGGCTAGCTAGAGCCGTGGTGAATTTCCATGATCAGAACCCCTCTCCTCCTCCCCAGGCTTAGATACCTGGGAGTGACATATTTTTGTACTACCATTTATTATATTTTGGTAGCTAGAAAGCCCCATTTTTGTACTATGACACTTATGTATTATCACATTTTGAATGTTTAATGAATTTTTTTTATGATAAACGATTTTATTTATTTACATGTGTCAAAATGTATGTTTTTGATGAGCTTATGGTCTGTGAAACAAATTCCAATCTAACACATAGTTAGCATATGAGTCAGCAACTTGATTATAAATTCTTGGAACATGTATGTATGTTATGTTGTCAAATTTCCGTTCTAACAATTTCACACGTAAGAATCTTCATAATAATGTTGGATCCCTAACATGATATAATCCATTCAGCTGTGACACTATTAACTACGAATCAAGGCATACCTCAAGAGAGAGAACACCATGCGAAATGGCATCTCATAGAAGCTCGATAATGGAACTATATTCAGCAACATTGTTTGAACATGGCCATAAACATACACCTCCTGAAGACAATATCTGACCCATAGGAGTATAAATCACCCAAGCAGCAGAGGCTAAGTGTTGAGTGTGACGACTAGTACCATCAGCGAATCCTATATAGGTGAAAGACTACATTGACATCTGCCATAAGAAACAAAAGCTAATCAACAACCTGATCACCATAAGAAAAACCTAACTATGCAAAATACTGTACAATAATATATAATAATCATCCCTGGCTGAGAATCATGCATAGTACTTTTTAAGATAGAGCCCATTTCTAGGCTCCGCCAAGGTTGTCCCTTCGTAATCTACTAGCTCATAATATCCCTTCTCTAACACACATTTGACAACGTAAGGACCATGCCACATGGGGTTAAACTTTCCTTCCCCCAAGGGTTCTTTAGCTTGATCCCACAAAAGGAGAAAATTTCCTTCACTAAACTTCCTCAGACGGACAGATTTATCATACTAGACCTTAACAAGATGTTTATTTACTTCTAGAGCCACTAAGGCATCTCGGCACTGCTCATCAAACTGCTCTAAGTGGACCAAACGTTCCTCCAATGGGGAAGTGTCTGGTAAGATATCTATGGATAGCTTCAATGAAGGGATTTCACATTCAACCAACAAGACAGACTCCACTCCATGTACAAGCTGATATGGAGAAAAATTGATGGTAGTCTTAACCGTGGTTCTATAAGCCCACAAAGCAGGATATAACATGATATGCCAGTTGGTCTTGCTTTGTGCGATGGTTTGCTGGAGAATGGACTTAAGTGATTTGTTCACTACTTCAACCTGTCCATTCGCTTGAGGGTAATAAGAAGAGGAATGCTCCTGCTTATACCCTAACTTCGAAGCCAACTCTTCCATCATCCGATTTTGAAAGTGCCTACCATGGTCAATGACAAGCTCCTTCAAAATACCGAACAGAGTAATGATCTGGTTGAATACGAAATGCACAGATGTTTCACCATTGGATTTAATCGTGGGCATAGCCTCAACCCATTTCATGAAATAGTCAACAGCCACTATAATATGATGATGCCCCCAAGCTGAAGCTGGGTTGCAATCCATGAAATCAAGCCCCCACTTAGTGAAGGGACTAGCGGTGATAATTGGATGTAACGGGGCAGGATGTGAGCGCATATTGCATGAAAACACCTGGCAAGGGTGGCACTTCTTGACCACATTAACACAATCTTTAAAGATTGACAACCAGAAATAACCCGCTCTCAAGATTTTTTGGGTTGTAGAAAGCCCAAATAAATGACCACCACATGCCCCTCCATGGCAATCATTCAGCACAATCTCATCCTCCTCATGAGTTAAACAACGACGTAAAATGGAATCTACCCCATGGTGGTACAATGTGTTATCCATTATAAGGTAGTTCTTAGATACGTGACGTAACCGTCGTCGTTCATCCCGTGAAAGGTGAGTAGGGACCTTCAATGTTTGTAAATATATGATTATATCCCCATACCATGGATCCAAAGTTGAGATTAGGAAAATGTGCTCATCGAAAAACGTATTTTCACAAACTTCCTCCTCCTCTTCACTTGGGAAATCAGATATAAGATCAGGAAAAATCAACGATTTTTTCAATTTTGCTGAAACAAACCCGAGATCAAATTCTTGCAAGATGAAAATCCACTTATTATACTTTCCCCCTATCATCCTTCTAGTGAAGACAAAATGAAATGGATTGACATGGGCTATCACCAAGGTTTGGCGAAGGAGAATATAGTGTCTCAATCTTTGAACCACATGAACAGTAGCTAAGGCAAGTTTCTCCACATGGTAATAACGGATCTCCGCATCTATAAGGTTTTGGCTCAAATAATATATGACATGCTCATGGAGCTCCTCATCCTCTTGAACCAAAACCATACCAATCGTCTCCATGGACGCGGCCACATAAAGCAAAAATTCACGGCTATAGTCGAGTGGACTAATCACGGGGGCCAATGCTAAGGCTCATTTAAGTGCATCAAAGGACTCCTGGGCTCACTCATCCCAACAAAATGTAGTGTCCTTCTTCAAAAGACGCGTAAATCCTCTAGTCAAATTGGAAAAATTAACCACGAATCTCCGCAAGAAATTTTCCATGCCTTGCAAACATTGAAGATGTCTAATGTTTCTCAGGGGAGACAATTGAAGTACTGCCTCAACCTTTAAGGGATCAAATCTTATACCCTCCTTGGAGACAATGAACCCTAATAAGTGACCAGACTTCATGCAAAAGATGCATTTATGAGGATTTAACCTAACCAAATAATGGTGGCATCTTTCGAACACTAATCTCAAATGGTAGGATTGACGCATCCTCTGACGAGAATGAGCAGCAAGGTCATCCAAAAAGACTTCAATAATCGATTTGAGATCATGGAAAATCAAGGTCATAGCCCGCTAAAATGTGGCTTCGGTGTTTTTAAGGTCGAAAGGCATCTTTCGATATGCAAAGGTACCCCAATGAAAAATAAATGTAGTTTTATGTTGGTCCTCGGGTTTGATATGTATCTGATTGTATCCGGAAAATCCATCCATAAAGGAAAATACCTCGCTTCCCACACACTCATCCAAAATTTGATCAATAAATGGTGTGGGAAAATTATCTTTAGGATAGGCACGATTCAAGTCATGGAAATCAGTGCATATACAGATTGCTCCCTACTTCTTATCAACCGGAACGAGGTTTGAAACCCACTCCATCAAGGGAACGAGATAGATAAAACCGACATTTAACAGCTTTTCTATCTCAGCCTTAATCGCGGGTGCTTTTCTAGGATTCACCGCACACAAGCGTTGTCGAACAGGCTTAGCATTGGGATAAGTTTTAATCTCATGTTCAATAATGCGAGGGTTGATACCTGTCATTTCCTCATATGACCAAGCAAAGACATCACGAAACTCTTTGAACAACTCGGTATACTCTTGAATCTCAGCATGGGAACATTCTTCTCCAATATAGACATTCTCAATCTTGCCAAGATCGCGAGAGATATTGATAGGGATGGTAGGAGATATATTCATAATGTTTCCATCAGCCATCGGACCAGGAGAGCTCAATGGAACCACGGGACTACCAATTCTCTCACTAAGAATCTCCTTAAAGTCTTCACACTCCAAACGGTCAAGCTTAGGAAGAAAATAAAATCTATGATGTAACTCTTCCCAAGGTGTCTCAACCCCAGACATGGCCTCAATAATAGCTTCATCTAATGGAAAAACACTATTAAGGAAATCATGTGCGTGAGAAGACTTAACTGCCCATGCAGGTAGCACATATGGGTCCTCCTCCTCCGTCCACGAAGAGGAAAGAATACGCTTTGCAACAAATTCAAGATTCGCTTGATATGATATCATTGCTGCAGGCAAAGACATGCCCGTTTCGATAGGCTTACTCGAAGGACTTGGTGTAGGAAGGATCCAAGGATCTTCCATATGGGTAGTGTGAAAAGACATCGATCTCAATGAAGATGAAGCCCCACCGGAACTAGAACCGATCATAAGAATGGGTGCAAGACAACTAAAGCTTCCCATAAGGGATGGATACATGCCAACGCCCACACTCCTAGTTGTCGACTGAGAATGATCGATAATCGGGATAGAAGCTCTCGATGATGCAGTAACACTCGAATTTTTGAATGATGTCTGATTAATCGTAATAATATTACCATTAAATGGAAAGCATACAAATCGAAATAGAGAAGAAGCTACGGCTTGCATACTATACATCCAATTCCTACCCAGTAACAGATTGTAGTCAAGGGGCACATCAACCACCTCGACCTTGATCGCGATGGTCTTCCCTCCCAAACGGACCTTAAGAGAAGGAAGAATTCCATGCAACCGAAACGATCTACCATCAAAAGCAGTCAACATGGTAACAGATTTAGACAGCTCGGGGGAACCCAAACCCTTCCAACATGACAAAGGCATCACGGAAGCAGCAACGCCTTCATCAATCACAGTGCGCTTGATGGTCTTGTTAAGACATTCTACTTGAATCAAGAGAGACACATGGTAAGGCAAGCGAGGCTGTAGTCCTGCGATTTCAAATTTGATGACGGAGGAAGAGTTATCATCATTAACACCAATAGCAAAAAGCAAATCCTTCCTTTGCGAAGGACAGCTCTGAAGTACTTCAAGTGCAAACATCGCACAAGGAGTGTGGCCCAAATCCTCGACAACTGAATAGTTCTGGGCAACTCAGGAATTAGGATTGTGTATTAAATGCTTTAGGACTCCCTTAGGAATGTGAGGTGTGACTTCGGGTTTATCCACAAGGTTTTCAATATGCAAAGGACTCCTGGGTGGAGCAAGTTCCTTTCCAAGGTCTAGTTGTGACGAACCATAGTCCTTCGCACGAGTCACAAGCTTAGTAGCACACACCATATGGATGCAACCATGACCATTACTGGCTTCCGAAGGATCTTGATCTCCACCAGACTGATCATGGGTCCTCGAGTTCATGTTTTGATTATGTGGTAAAGGTTTGGTCAGCAGAGCTAGGCCCTGTGCTATGAATCTCGAGGCGTCTTCCATACGAGGGCACAAGTGAGTGAGGTGGTCATCCTTACACAACTTGCAAGGAAACTTAACCTTATGTTTAGACTTCTTGTCCCCCCCAGCATTGCAAGCATTCTTCTCATTAGAATTATCATTTTCATTCCTATTCCTACCCTTACGATTGTTTTTACCCTTATTCTTATTCCTTCCGGGTTGCTGGTTACCCTTCTGGTTCGACGATTGCACTGAAAGCACATTCGTCGTTTGGGTGGGTTGAGACGAAGCTGTGGCTTTTCCCAAGGTAGATTGGTTGATAGACAATTGAATCACCTGTTTCACAACTGAATCTATAGGTTTGGTACTCATACAACCAACAATGCCAACGGCATGTGGTCCAGGTTTGACCTTAGGGTCGAAACTAGAACATGGAGCGTTAGGAATGATCTCATATAACAATTCAGATTGAGCATAAATCAAATCCAATTCCTGTGCCCTAAAAATGGCTTATTCCTCATTCTGAACTCCAGACGTAGAAACATCCTTCGCTATATAAGGCAGTAACGATTTAAGGAACCACTCGAGGAGAAAGTCCGGCGGTATGAAAGTTTTAATCAATCTCTTCTGTATACGCCACTCTTGGATATGGTCCGAGATATGCATGGCTTTATCTTCCCAAAATGTTGACAAGAGTTCTGTACCAACATTGTAATCCACTGGCAGTTGGAAGTGATTAACAAAATTCATAGCTAGGTCATCGAACAAAATGAATGCCCCCTAGGTAAATCTATGTACCATTTAGTTGCAGGCCCGGTGAGGGTGCGTTGAAATAGCCTTAAACGGATCGAATCATCGTGTAAGGAATTAGAAGAGCACCAAAGGTGAAATGTAGTAACATGTTCACTAGGATCTTATCCTGGTTTTCCCTTGAATTTGGGAATGTCCGAGGGAATCTTGGTAGGGACAGCCGACCAAGCCAGGTCATAAGATACCGGATCGTTAGTTAGTCTCGACAAGTCAGGAAAATTTAACGTTGCGAGGAAAGGGAGCCTATGTTGAGAAGGTCGATGCCACATTCCCTGATAATTTTGGTTTACATAAGAATGATTACCGTAACCACCATGGCCATGGCCATAGTATCCTCCTCCCGTTTGACCAGTGTAGGGTGGCATGGAAGCACCATAATGTGGTGTACCTTGACTATTTGGAGCTACAAAGCCATAATTCGGGGAGTAAGCAGGTTGTTGATACCCATACCCATAAGGTGAATAACTCTGTCCATACTGCGGTCCATAATATTGTCCATGAGAAGCTCCATGAGATGTCCCATGGGATGTCCCATGAGAAACTCGATAAGTAGGAATATGGGGAACTCCCTGCGATAGACCATAGGATGTTCCAGAAGTAGGAATATGACCTCCTGAGACAACAGGAGGTACTTGACTCTGAGACACAATTACGCGAGTAGCAGTAGTACGAACATGACTAGTAGTAACATTCCGGCCCAAAGGACCACGTGAATGAGGGAGAGGAATAGATTTCGAAGAACTAGGAATAGAGGACAAAGGGACATGCGAAGTGATGTAAGTGGTATTCCCTATAGTCACTCATCTTGGTTCTGGTATCCTAATAGGACTACTAACACCAGGTCTAGGACGAACATGTGATGTAGCCTCCATCGTCGGGATGGAGGGTGCAATGTGACTCATGCTCCCAAATATCTCCACATGGAAAGGAATAGGAGTGCCCCCAGGCGTAGTGTCAGGTTCAAACTCTGACTTAGCATGGTGTGCCAAATCATGTGCAGGGATACCAGACATGCCATAACTAACGTAACTAGTGCTCACAGGTTCATGACGAGTCTCGTCGCTCGACATCCAATACCGGTGACCTGTTAATGAGGGATCATACCTAGAGTGTGCAGGTATATCAGCTGAAGGATCATACCTAGAGTGTGTAGGTATATCAGGTGAAGGATCATATACAGGAGTAGGATCTTCTTCCCCAACCTCATGAGGTGGAGAAGACAACTCAGGAATTTCATCTTCATGATCTCCCATCGTGTGTGAATCAATGTGAGAAGTAGTCTGCCTGTACTGTCTGTTTCTCTCTCCAAAAGGAGAAGGATATTTAGAAGGTGAAAGTCCTGCTAAACGACGAAGTTCCACACCCGAATCCACAATGACTCAAAAAATGGAAAAGAATCTTCTAATTACGCAAACCCTAAGAAAGCTAGCGCGCACAGAGCATACACCTATATAATCTAAAGCCAATCACAAGAAAACAAGGATAGGATATGTGAGCTCCCGAATGAAGCAGGTATGTCTCGCCTAGGAGAGGCTTGAGAGTCCCATACATAATAAGCAGAGGTTCATAACCAATTATTGTGGCCCTCAGCTTCAATACATATAGCGACTATTTTTTCCGACCCCAACCTGGTCGGGACACCTACAGAATAACCCCTACGAAGTACCCCCTCGATAACCTAGGTAAGGCAACTAAGGTCACCTCAATTTAATCAATGCTCAGGCAGACAGTTGTAGGCAGGATTGATCGTATGGGCAGGGTAGTAAAGCCCGAAACTCTCGAAAGAGCCCCCAGATATGAATACAATCCTGGAAATATCTTCGGTGCTACTTAGTTATGACTAGGGGTCATCCCAATCAATAACCACTCACACTGCCTCATGCTTAACTCCCTTGTAAGAGGAGGATCTTGAGAAACACTAATTATACCAATGAATTTCACACTCTCACCTGGACAGACACATACATGTTGTTGTTTAGTGGTCTTGGAGAATTTACTCACAATGAACTATTCCAAGACCCTAAAACCTAATCTTGTTGGTGTACCCTATAAAATAAAATAGTGTAATCCATTTTAATTAAGTGTTGATTTTATTTGGCTTATTACTCAAAAAGGTAGGTGATCGTGCAACCAATGGTGTTATGACGCAACATGAAGTAAAATGCACACCTAACAATCAATGCAAATGCATTGTGTCGAATGAAAAACAGGGCATGCTACTACATGAAATGAAAATTTTTCTTCAAATGACAAATGCAATCATTCCTATATGAAAGCCTAACTAATACTTCTCTAAGCAAACCTAGTGCAAGTACCATGCAAAATGCAAAGTGCAATGATGCAAAGAAGTAAATATTTTTGGATTTTTTGAATAAAAATGAGATAATAAAGCAAAGGAATGACTCTACCAGCCCCAGACTTTGCAAGCACTATCAAACAACATCAATGCAAAGCACTAAGGTAAAAGATACCTAATGCACTAATCCCAAAACAAAAAATAAAAAATGCAATGATAAGAACATTCTAAAAAAAAAATTACCCTAAAAAGCTCCTTTGGTCAGAAAAAAAGGTGTATACAGACTCTCGAAGCACCTGAGGAGACTCAGCAATCATCAAAACTCACCCAGCAACACTCAATATTCCTCTAAAAGGAAAAACTCAGGGAATACGCGATTGTGTGCAGAAAACCCGTGTATATACGCAGATATCTCAGTCAAAACTGCATGTACACACGACTGTGAGGCAAAAAATCACGTACAGGAAGAAAAAGAGACAAAAATGAAGGCAAATAGATAAGCCGAGACAAAATTCACTCCTATCAGACAGCACCAGGCAAACATTCCCCCATACCCAACTCAAAAGCAGAGAAATCAGAGCAATTCAAGAACATTGAATGCCAATAAAAACCCCCAAAGGAAGAATGACTAGGAACTCCCTAGCGGAGTCGCCAATTCTGTTACGAAGAGAAATTCCTATGGCTTGAGATACCACAACAGACAGATTAACTCCAGAAATCAATCCTTCCCTAATGCAAGAGAAACCAAACATCTAACACTAAAGGATCTCGGTTCGTACCTTATTCCGGACAGTTGATGTAGATCCCCGTTGAGCTTTTCCAATCTCGCTTGTATTAGCAATTTGCTTCCTCAACATTCAACAAACAAGACAAGCATGCTATATATAATAGTGTTAAACCTACTCTATCATATATAATCAATAACATATAGGCATTTAAAATCATCCATGGATCAAATACTCATTTAAATACACATTATTGGACAGGAAAAGATATTTCTATTGATATAAAATAGAGATTACAATAGTGACAACCTCTATCGGCACGTCTGCGAATCGGAGAAACTGAGTCCCCCACTTGGGCCTCCACCACTTCAATCCTCCATCTCTCGATAGAAATATCACAAGCAAAAGGAAAGCTTGGGAAGAACACAAAGTGCTCCAAGGGACAAAGGGATGCAAACTCAAGTATAAGCTCCGGCAACAATGGACTATAGTTTTCTTGCTCTACAATTCCTTCCCCTTCAATGTATCCAAAGGATTCCTTATATAGCTCTTCAATGGGGTAATGGAAGGTCAAATCCGAGTGATATCAAGGCATATGGAAGGCCAAGAGACAATTGAATCGGATCCACATCAAGGAAAACTCCAAAATCATTTGGCCTTTTGCACACATCCTGATGTACGCGAGTTTAAGGGTCAAATCCGTGTATATACGCGAGAAAGGGATTAAAAGTCACGTATGGCAATTATTGCATGTTTTTAGGGATGATCTTGGAAACATCAAAGGTAAAAAAATGGTCCATGGGGTCTAAGGAGTCTGTAGAGGGATAGGGAAGGCCATAAAAGTGTGATCCACCATGTGTGGTAAAATCAGCTATAACAATGTGTCACTTCAGTTAACTCCATCGGAGCTACTTGGATTTATGGATGCACTACCTCCTTTAGTTGGACATGCAATTACATGTGATGAGTCACTTTCAGTTAGAATCGGTCATCTATTGCACTCTGATTCAATTAGGACTTAGTGTGAGAGTCAGTTATTGATTAGCTTGGTGGTTAATTATGTGTGCTAATTGTGGCTGACATTCAGTTAAGCTACACCCATTCATTCAATTTGAATGACATCCTTGGGAGTTCTAATTGTCTTGGTATTCATGCATTATGCATGAACATTGTATTGTACTATCATTATTTTATTGATTATACAGAGCTGCAACATTCTATTGCAACACCATTATGCCATTTTCATGCTTAATTGTCTGAAATCTCTTATGAGACTGTGTTTTAGTCTGTAGATTATTGTGACAGATTAATATGGTATCAGATCTCATGGTAGGACGAAGCTCATTCTCTTCAAAAACATGGTTTTTTACAGATTTTGCATGAAAAATTGATCAAAAGCTCAAATTCCAGCACTGCACCAGAAGTAGAAGGTTTACCACTTAATACCCCAAGTTAAGGAATTGTTGATCTAGCTTGCTTAATCAATTGTGCTAGTTGTGATGAAAACCTGAAATGTGCAGGTTGTTTGACCTTACGGTGAATTTATTGTTTTGATTTGCATGTTTTACAGGCTCACTACATTCGCTACAACAGTTTGATATGGCTTCTTCTGTAGATCTTTTGACTCTGTTCAATTTCCATCAATGGAAAGGAGATATGGAGATCCATCTACGTGCTAGAGAACTCTACCGAGTCACTATGGACACAGAAGAAGAGCCTACTCATGTTATAGATAAGGATAGATTTTTTAATAAGAAAGATGAAGCATTTGGTTTCTTGTGTCTCTCTATCTCCAAGGATATTCTATTCCACCTCTCAGGATTCAAGACTCCGAAAGAGATTTGGGACCAACTTGCCACCCTGTATGGAAAACATGATGACTTGAGGGTTTATTAGCTTAAAAATGAGTTGATGTCTCTTCAACCTGGCAATTTTGAGACCCTTAATGATTTTTACACAAAATTCAAGCATATAGTCCTTCTACTGAAGCAATGTGAGGTGAAGAAGGAGGATGATCAGCTCATCCTCACCATTCTCTCAAAACTTGGAGCTGACTATTCAATTTTTGTTTCTACATTCCGTGCGGGGAAGCTCAAAACCCCTGGATGGAAGATGCCTTCACTCAATGCCTTCATTGAGTCCCTAACAAGCGAGCATGATAAGCTTGTCCAGATGGGGATCATCAGATCCTCCCATGATCAATCCCTCTTTGCTTCAGGGCCCAAGGATCCAAAGGGGAAAGGAAAGCAGCAGAAGAACCCAAAAACCAAATTCGAAGCTCCTAAGCCTAAAGTTCAAAACCAGCAGCAAGAAGAGCCTTCTGGCTCGAAGAAGAACAAAAACAAAGGCCACCATGGGAAGGAAAAATTCAAGTGTTCATACTGTAGGAAGGGCTTCCACCCTGAACATGCCTGCATAAAAAAGAATCTTGATGAAGCTACTTCTCTCCTTGAGAGAAATAACATAAATCTTCCAAAAATATTTCAGAGGAAAGGAAATCAAGATCGGGAATATCAACATGAAAGAGGTCATGCCCTCATGGCAAGAACTTCGAAGTCCAAGGATCTACTCATAGATTCTGGAGCTTCGAACCACATGATGGCAAGCAAAGACTCTTTCTCTTCTCTTGACACCAGCAAGAGAATTCCCATCCACATGGGAGATGACTCTACCATCATCTCAAAAGGACAAGGGACAATAAATATTGAGCACGGTTATTTTTCCAATGTTCTGTATGTAGCATCTCTTGCATCAAACCTCCTGAGTGTTTATCAAATGACCCATACTAGAGTTCCCAAGAGAGTATCCTTCAGCCTTGATGATGTACAAATTACTGAACTTGCATCCGGGAAACTTATGGCAAAAGACTCTGCAAATGTCATGCAAAATCCTATGAGTTTTCCCATTTTGTGGAGGATTCAAAGCCCATAGCTCTGTTGACTCATGGAAATGAGGTTATTAGGCTCTGGAATGAGAGGTTTGGCCACCTAAACTTCAAGTACTTGCAGCAATTACAGAAAAATCCCATGGTTGAAGGCCTCCTGGTCATCAAAGCTACCACTGGAATTTGCAAAGGCTGTATTTTGGGCATGCATCCCGAGCATAAGTTTGATTCATTCTGATATCAGTGGACTGATTCCCACCACATTCTTGAATGGATCTCGGTATGTTCTCAATTTTATAGATGATTTTTCTAGATATACATGGGCCTTCTTCATCAAGAAAAAGTCAGAAGTCTTAGAAAAATTCATTGAATTAAAAGCACTGATTGAGAATGCATCTGGGAAAAAGATCAAAAATTTTAGATCTGATAATGGTGGGGACTATATCAGTAATGATTTTCTGCATATATGTTCTGAAAGTGGTATTCATATCCAACATTCAGTCCCCTACACTCCCTAGTAGAACGGTGTAGCGAAGAGAAAGAATCGGTCTCTCAAGGAGATGACAACTTGCATGCTGGAAGCCAAGAAGTTGGCCGCAAATTTATGGTTTAAGGCCATGAATGTTTCTGTATACATTCAAAACATATTTCCTCACTCATACATGAAATGGAATACCCCTTTCGAAGCCTACTTTGGACACAAGCTGGATGTGCCGAATCTCGGAGTGTTTATGTCCACTGCATGGGCTTGAATTCTGCATGATAAGAGGAAAGATTTGCAACTGCAAAGTGTTGAATGTTTTTTTATTGTATATCCTGATAAATATAAAGGTTTAAAGCTGCTGGATATCAGAACAAAATAAATCATCATTGAAATAAGTGTCCGGTTCGATGAGCCTCTTCAAGAGGTAGAACTAGTGAAGGGTAAAACTGTTGAATTTCCTTCCTATTCTACTGAACATCTGGATGATGAAATTGGGGGTAATGACACTAATTTGGAAGCTGGTTTGGAACCTATGATTATTATATCAGTGACCAGAAAGCATCAAGTTCAATTTCAGAACCTGAAGTGCAAACACATCTCCCAACTTGGTCCAGACAGACACTTTCTTCCGTCGGTGACAACATTGGAAATCCTGATGATCCAAGAAGAACCCAGTCCGATTTCCAAAGAGAAGGTATTGAGATCTCTTGTCATGAATATTTTCTATCCAAAACTTGTTATTTAATGATAATTTCAGATCCTAAGTCTTACTACCATGCTCAGAAATATCCGAGATGGAAAGCTGCCATGGACGAAGAGATGAATTCTCTTCGAAAGAATGCTACTTGGGAGCTAGTTTCTCTTCCTCCGGGGAGGAAATTAGTTCAATGCAAGTGGGTGTTTCAGAAAAATGTTTATGATGATGGAAGAACCTACAAATATAAGGAAATAATGGTAGAAAAAGGGTTCTCCCAGGTCCAAGGGGTGGACTACGATGAGACCTTTGCACCGGTTGCAAAAATGGACTCCATCCGCCTAGTTTTGGCAATTGCGGCATCCAAGCACTAGGAAGTGCATCATATGGATGTAAAGTCTTCATTTCTACATGGATATCTTCACAAGGAGATATACATGAAGCAGCTTGAGTGATACATTTCAGATTCATCTTTGGTTTGTAAATTAAAGAAGTCACTATATGGGTTAAAACAGGCCCCAAGAGAGTGGTATTCCAAGATGGATGCCTTCCTTCTCTCGCAAAACTTCCAAAGATGTAAATCAGATCCGAATGTGTATATACAGAAGTATGATGGCCATTTTATTATCATTGTTTTATATTTTTATGATCTCTTGATTACTAGTAGCACTGTTGCTTCCATTTTAGTCATAAAAATTGCCCTCCATGATGCATTTGAGATGAGCGATTTGGGGCTCTTGAAGCAATTTCTGGGGCTTGAAATTGCACAAAATTTTGATGGGATAATGGTCAATCAGTAAAAATACATATCATACCTGTTAGTTAAGTTTAACATGGCTGAATGTAATGCTGCTGCATTCCCTTTCCTTTCAGGGATCATCCTTGAAGAAGGAAAACGCACTCCACCCATCGATTGCACAATCGACCACCAACTGATTGGTAGCTTTCTTTACTTAACTCATTCTCGGCTTGATATATGTTATGCTGTGAATGTTGTATCAAGATACATGCAGCAGCCTCATGATCTTCATTGGAAGACAGCCAAGAGGATCCTCCAGTATATTCAGGCCACCAAGACCTACGACATTCACTATGTTGCAGACTCTGATCTAGAGTTGGTTGGTTACACAGATTCAAATTGGGTGGGAGATTCTATTGATAAAAAGTCTACTTATGGATATGTATTCATGTTTGGTGGTGTCCCTATTTTTTGGTCTAGCAAAAAGCAGGCCGCCATTGCATTGTCTTCAGCAAAGGCCGAGTATCAAGGAGCGGTGAATGCTTGCATCCAGGATGTTTGGTTGCAAGGCATTCTTTTAGAGTTTGATTTTTGTAGTAATTTGTCCATTGTCCTCTTTTGTGACAATCAAAATGCTATTAATATCTCCACAAATCCAGTTACTAGGCATAGGTGTTAGTTTTTCAACATTTAAGCTAGCATTATAACAAGATCTTTTCACTGAGAGAATAACAAGCACAGCATTCACATAAGCACATCACAAGAGACAAG
>LPNX010816298.1:384978-414407 GCA_001517045.1 Pseudotsuga menziesii | reverse complement strand
AACTATCCAAGCCACTTGCACATGTATGCAAATGTACATATATTCTATAAGGCATGTATCAGAAGTCAAGCTTCCTCTTGTTCTTTCTCGACTTTGATCTACTAGGCTCATCTCTGGGATCAATGTGCGTCGATGGATCCAATCTCCTCCTCAGTGGAGCCGGACTCTGCAATACCATATCTCAATTAACTCAAAACCTATCAACATCTTGTTGGAAATTGAATGAAACAATTAGTCATCAATAGGCATCTCACCTCAACGACATCCAGTGATAGCTGGAGTTCAGTTCCTTGTGTCGCAGACGGAGCCGTTGGTTCAACATCAATGATGGTCGGACCGGGGGGGCTAGGAGCTACTTCTTCTGTTGCTGGCTACAATCACCAAATGTTGAAGTAGTTAGACATGCATGAGTAAACAATAAAATACAATAATAAACTATGTCTAGCTAAACAACAATAATAAACTATATGTCTATATCAAGTTAACGAGTTCAAATATCATTGAAGGATATACATTACCATGGTCTCAACCATGGTAGAACCAAGGGGGGCAAGAACTGCTCCTGCTGCTGGTGCCTCAACTGTGGTCGAAACAGGGGGGGCAGGAACTATTCCTGCTACTGGGGCTTACAATCACCAAATGTTGAAATAGTTAGACATGAATGAATATACAATAGACAACAATACTAAACTATGTGAAGATCATGTTGAAATAGTTAGGTATACCTCGGTGTGACTAGCTTCCATTGATGAAGCAGCATCAACTGCTGCATCAACCATCGATGCTAGACTTTCTTCCGTTAACTCCGGCTCCTAATGCAGTAAACATGCAAATCAAACATTAACAAAAACAACTTATGCACTGGATTTCAAGTTAAGCAACAAATATCATCAAAGGATATACATTACCGTGGGCTCAGTAACTCCATGGCCATGGGAAGCTCGAGTCTTTTTTGGAGTGGACCGCCTCATGTACACACGACCCTTGTCCAAGGAAGGCCTGGGAGGAGATGCATTTGCAGGCAATGGCCCAGATGTTTAGGTCGGTGCCTACAATTAGCAAGTGAACTCATGTAGTTAGATGTATGCATAATTCAACAAACATGTACATGTATTTAAAAAATGACAACTGTAATTGTTTACCATATTAAAATGTTTACCTGGGTACCATGATGTGTCTCGTGGATCTGCAAGTTTAATAATTGTAAATATTAGACCATAGATAGAATTAGTGAACTAACATGTAAAGTATGTGGAAATTAACAAATTATTGACAAGCATAATTGAAAAATTGAAATTTTAGAATGTTTACCTCAGTAGAACCAGATGGTCCTGTACCATCATGGATCCCTCCACAAACAAAGGGATCGGTCGCTGCAATGCCATGCCCCAATCCAAAGTCTGGGGGGTCTCTGGCGTCAAAACGCAACAACTGCAAGTTCACGAAATTAATATATTAGCTCAAATTATATATATGTGTACAAAGAGGAAACTAAATGAAGAATTTATTAAAATTAACCAGATCTACATACCTCACTCAAAAAACCACTGAACACAACATCTGTGGAAGGACCATAGCAAGGACGACCACACGATGTGCACTCGTGAGGATCAGAACTCTGCTGGGGATGTGCCGATGGTGGTGCACTGGTGGATGGTCCTGCATCAGTAGGTGGTGGTGCGCCAGTGGATGGTCCTGTACTGGACGATGGCCTAGGTCCTGCATCCCCACTCATCTGCTGAAGAGTAGTGCTATGGCAAAGGACCACTCGTGCCAGTGTCAAAAAAGCATCCTGTGTCTCAACAACTACGCGAGTTGCAGGTGGGACATCTGGCCCATGCAATGGCGCGCGAGGTGCAAGGATAGGGCGATTAGGGTCTTGGACCCTCGCATTGGGTCGGTTTTGGGGCATCCCCCCGCCGATCCCCTGAAACTCCAAGTAAGAAAAATAGTTCACGTGTTTATGCAACACGAACTCCGCATACAACTTTCGAAGGAAATACAGGGGCATTTCCCTATTGTTATGCGGTGGCGAATCAAAGACCATATACCATCTATCCATCCAATTATCGATAAATGGTTGGAATGTGCACCACTCAATGGATATATGTGGCCGGTTTGCATTTGGGATTTCTCCAGTCCGAGGATCCCTAAATAATGCAAAAATTTGCTCCTTTGTTATTTTTAACCTTCTTATTGCCACATAATCCAATCCATCCTCTTGTTCTCTTCTTTTCCTCTCTCTATATGATGTGATATCATATAGTATATTAGTTGATTGTGAAATAGTGTCAACAATAGCACCCATGGTGGATGCAAGCGAGCGACGAATCTCATCGCCGCCACGAAAAGAAGCACTGATGCCCCTTAAGCGGGCAAGCTCAATCAGAATCGCGGCATTCGGATCCATTGCAGCAACTGCAAAAAAAACAACAATAAGCAAATCATTAGAAACATATACATGACATATAATGACGTCTCTTCAGAATTGAAAATGTATTAAATCAAACTCAAGTTAGCAATTTAATGACAAATTCACTTACATATATTTATTTAAACTTAAGATTAAACATTTCACAATTAAAACGTAAGTTTCGTTCAACTTGTGACTACATTCAGTTAATGAGTAAGTAAGAATTGGATATAACTTGTTCTGGCTTAGAAAGATGGTTGCGCTAACTTAGAAATATGATTTGAATTTTGTTGAGAGGTTTGTCTTTCGTTTAAGGTTTGGATTTTGGCAGGAAAGGAGGAATTGTTCATTGTTTGGGACATGCCTTGGAGGCTATGATGATGTTGCTTGATCAAGGACAATCTTTCTTAGAGCATGATGATGGATATTCCATAGCTAGTATAGTCCAGAGTTCGACAGGAGAAAACCCCGATGATATGTGTCAATGGGCATTGTATGAGTACAATTTCAAGCTTATGATGGTCTCCTATGTGTATATATATAGAGCATATGATGTGTATTATGATGATCCTTGATGATTACTTGATATGTATCATGTAGGTCATGTTATGTACAACACCATGCATGCACTGAAGGTGGTTGGATGTGTGGAGATTCCAACAGAGTCAAAATGATCGCTCGAGGTGGGAAAGGTGTTGTTTGGTTCAGAGTAGAAGGTATCTCAGTGACAAATTTGGAAGATGCATGGCATAAAGACATGTTTTGGGCAAACCATGTGCTTATATTGTCATAGGGGGCTACCCAAGACACAATAGTGGTGATTAGTGTTAAAAGGGGGAAGTTGGAAAGGTTTCTAGGACAACCTGTGGGTAGGTCTTAAGGGATATTAGAATTAGTGTCAAGACCAATATCTAAGAAATTTGGTCAAGAGATTTCCTTTTGTACTTTTAGGAGAGTTAGTGGGTATAATTTGACACATTTGCATGCGTAGGAGAGAGAGGAGTCTCCTAGGAGAATGGGTTGTAGGCAAGCCTTCGTCACATAATCTAGGGAAACTAGCATGAAAGATTTCAATTTCATAGGGAGAAATTACAACAATCGATGGCATGATGAGATTGGAGACATATCCTGATGGATGTACCAGGAGTAACTTCCTCACTAAGAGGGACTGTTATCTTTTGGGGTAGCTTGGATATGTACTTCTGCATTGGTGGTGTTTAGTATGTGGAATTGTCCGAGCGACACTCTCTTGGTGAACACTTTATAAAGTGATTTTATAATGTTACCCTTTATATTTAATCACAAAAGCGAGTTTTATAATGTTGAGGAACTTAAGTGATTTAAGTGACCCCAATAAGAGAATAAGTCACAATTGCCGATATTGTGAGGTTAATATCTAATCTTGACTCTTGAAGATGAAGGGTTAGGGATTTTGTCATTAATGAATTATAAAGGGATATCTAAGGAGAGGAAGAGGCACATTATGAATGAGAGATATTTTGGAGCCGAAGAAAAAAGGAGTGAGGAAGAGTACTGTAGCAAGAGAAAAGAGGGCGCAAATCCAAAGGAGGGAAGGAGAGCGCACTTCCCAAGACATCCATTGCAAGAAATCGAGGAAGAGGAAGTTTCCAATAGCCTACGAATGGAAATTGAGGTAGTTATGGTATTGTCCATACAACATCAAAAATAGGTATGTACAACAACATTTAAGAGAGGTTTCAGGGGCCATATAGCCTATACATTATTTCTAAGTTGGGCCATACATGTCTATTTCTATTTGGGACTAATTTGGCATGGATTTCGAGGTTAGTTCAACGTGTACATAAGTTGTACAGTGTACAACAGACTTTGGCACGATTTCCCCAGTTGGCACAAGTTTTTAGGTGTGTAATAAATGTTTTAAAATTCCATATTTCTTCTATATGGGCAGATTAATAGGGAATGCCATTATGAAATTGTCCATGGTTCTATAGCGAGTGCAAGTTCTTTCATCACTTTTTGAAAAGATGCTTGTTTATGCTTCCAGTCATATTGAAAAGATGTTTGTTTATGCTTCCTAGATTCTAGTGGGAGTGGTTTTTTTTCTAATGGTTATGGTTTTCACAATCTCTAGGAATTTTGGCTTGCTTGTAATTTTAAAGGCCTTAATTCATATGTATGGCATATGATGTAGATTTTTAGGCAATATTTGGTTTGTTGGTGAATTTCTCTTGAAGGGTAGGCTCTTTTGGTCATTTAATTGTTTGGGTTATTGACTATTCTATTTTTTTTATGTACTAGAGAGTTTCATTTGATTAGATATAGAATAGCATCTAAATTGTTTTTTATGAGGGAAAAAGAAAATAAAAAGTTTAGTCTTCCTACATAATGCATGTCAATAGGGTTTTTTCCAATGGCATTGCCTAGAAACATTTGTGTCAGTTGTATGTGATCAATTTATGTGTTTAGTCCTGGGGAAGGCATTGGCATATCATCATCTTTGGTTGGTTGGTGTTTTGGCTATGAGATGGTTGTTTATTTTTTTATGGTTTTTATTGCATTTACAAATAAAAAATGGTAATTTAAGTATCTAATTGAAAAAAAAAGCTATGGGTGAATGAATTACCTGTGAATATGACGATTCACCAGAGGATTTGTCTTCAAATTGAGGAATGGGCACTCTTCCAAGATCCCAGGGAACGGGCACGCCGTCGTCTTCGCGATCCTGTTTGGTGAAAACGACTCTCGGGTCGGGACTGTGTGTTTTTTTTTTGTTTTTTAGATTTACAAAATGCGCACGCGTTATAGAGTTACAAAACGTGTGCGCGTTTTGGAGTTCTATAACGTGTGCACGTTATTGTTACCTGGCCTACATGTCTGCTGACATGTCAGGCTCGGATTTACTATTCCAAGTGCTATGGAAGAGGAGCGCGTTCTTTTTCTATGTAACGTGAGCATGTTCCTAAAAATTAAGATTGCATCTAAAAGGTCCCTCAACTTCTTGCACACACCCGTGCCCCCTTTCGAGGGTGTGGGAGGGGTCATTATTATTTGTTGTTGTTTTATAGGGAAGAGGCTGGTAAGGACAATAGGTGGGGAAGGATTTCCACATTTCACCAAAAACTTGTGAACATCCTCCATGAGAGGGAATAGGTGAGTAGAGTGGTAACCCTGGTAAACAAAACATGGATAACAATTTTTCTTTTTACCCACTTCCTCTTTCGCAGGAGCATTAGTGGGATGGGGTTTTATCCCTTGACCATTTTTATTTTTTATTTTCTTTTCTAGGTGAATTAACAACTGGAGACTGGGATGGCACTCTCATGACACGAGGTATAGGGATCCAATCCCGCTACCACTATACCCCTAGGTTCCCCACACACCCTGCAAGAATGGGACATGGGTAAAGCCGGGTGTGATTTGAACTTGTGACCTCCAATTCACAACATGTGACTTCATAAAAAGTGAACCGCCAATCAGCCGGGTGGGATTATGCTTCCTGCAATAGTTAGAAAGTGAAATTCTAGTGCTGCCACTTGTCAACCATCCTTCTACAGCTACTCATTCCTCCTAGTGGTTTTGTGAACACTCATTCAACAGTCGCCCTTGGATAGGTGTCTATTCTATTTAATTATTAAAATAAATAATTCTTCAATTATAGTCATCCTTGATCAACTTGGTCATAAAAACGTTACAATAATTTTAACATAATGTTTTCTTAAATAAATAAAATAAATTTTTTTAGTTCTAGGTGTGTTACAACCATGATGGAAATGAAGTATAATGTTCCAAATAAATGATATATTTATCATACATAACTAGATCAATTTTTGGATGATGATAATAATTAAATATCAAAACAAATCACCAAAAAACATTTTACTTATGAATGATAGTTACAAAAAAATATATCGTAAAACAAGTACCAAACCCAACAAATTTAGGCCACAAATAAAATGGACGAACTTGAAAATATGAATAAAAATTCTATGAATCACAAACCTCTCAATACAAATAAAATAATCTACCATAACTCTTTGAATAACTCTACAACAATACAGCCAAAATAATGACCATTCCATTGCACCCCATCATTATAATGAGTGTGCATTCATTTATATTATTAACATCTTAAACATCAACAATAACATACATAAAATATGAACATATACTCTCTCATTAACACCTTAGATCCAATAATAATTGCAAAGCAAGATCTTAATAAAATCACATTTTAAACAACTTGGTCAAATTCAGTTTGAATATATCAAATCCATGTGACATCTCTCCATCAAGAGTAGCATCTACTAACAATATATAAATGACATTATATAGTTTAAACATGACAAGGCATAAAATAAATCATATATTTTGAGCTCTATAACACTTTCATGGAACCAATAATCCTAGAATAGAATAAAACCCTAATAACACAGAATGACCCCCAAGAATCTAGAGTTCCCTAGAATTCAACATTCCTAAAAAAGAATCAATGATAAAAGGTAAATTTACAATATAATAATATATTGTAACAGTGGATAAAAAAACATAAAAAGCATGCCAAGCTAATTATTGGATAAAAAGTGTTATGTGAGTTTGTATTATCTGATAAATTGTATGTGTGGCATTCCCATTAAAGACCCAAGCTTTTGGTAATGGAGATGTTATGCCAAGATTAAAATCTCAAGAAAAATAAGAATGAAAAGTGGAATCGTATCAACCATAACCTTCACCCTGCAAGTGCAATCCGATGTAAGTGAACTATGTATCATTGTAGCTATAGCACAAAGAAACCCCTATTTTCCCTTTCATATTAGAAAGGTATCACATGAAATTGACTAAAATTACATGAAAATGCAACCATATGCCCGAATTACAAGGAAAATGGAGGGAAATTAGGAGCAAAAGATAGATTGGAGGGAGATTTTGCTAGGGCGAAAATAATTTTTTTTCATTTTCCCCATTAATATATTGGAGGCTATCCATTTTGGATTTATTTGTTTTCTAATAAATACTAGGGGAATATATTTTAGCTGAAAAATCCCTTTCCATATAAAAAAATAACCCACTAAATTTTTGTAACCCCCCTAATATATCCCATGGGCTATATATAGCCCGTAAAATTACCCATGGTAAGTGGTTGCTTTTTCACATATTATGTTTGGGAAGCATAGTAGGTGTATGAAATATTAATAGTAAGGAAAGTAAGAATTTAAATATTAAAATAGTGTTTTTGGAGATAAAGTTTTTTACTAGAAATTGGGAAAAAATATTTACCAGAAAGTTGTGCATTAATGTTCAAGAGAAAAACATTTACCTAAAATTGTGCATTGAATTTTCCAACAAGTCCTCCTCCTTGTACACTTGGATTGAGCAAGGCATCAGAATGGGACTATAGAGGAGAAAATTATTCTAAGCCTGAGACTATAGAGAAGAACACAATTTCCATGTTCAGTGACTCTCTTCCATGTGTACTGGGTTTTAGCAAACAATTTACCATTTATGTGTTAAATAAAAAACGTAAGAAATTTAATAGCATTTGTATATAAAATAGAAACTCAAACACTTTAACCCATCCATTAGTGGAAAGTGTTAGACTCTTACATTTCATTGAATCTCTTAAACTACTGCATTCAAAATCTTGTACATCGATCCATGCTCTCTTAAACCTCACTTTAGATTACAAAAATTAACATTAAATATTTATGGAACTCTCAACAACTCATAACATATAGAGAGCTCGGTCGGCACCTTTCAAGTCAAAAATTCTATCTGAACTTTCCAAAACACATCGTATGTGAACGGTAGGGTTTGCCTTTGTTCACACTCCCTAAATGACCTTCTGTGACCACACGAATTCCAACATTGGAAGTACGCTGAGTTGTTCCAAGTATGATGAGTTGTTAGAAGACGGACTTTTCGTCTTTCTTGAGGAAAGTGCGGGAGGCATTTGGATATTCTCATTGAACAACACTCCTGCATTTCCTCAACGCGAAACGTCTGTTTAGAAAATAAGTTTGAAAGTGTCTGAGTAACCTGACGATGTCATTAGTAACACTGTAGAAAAATGAAGATGTAACATCTATGATTGCTCATATTTATTTAATTTATAATTTCAATATAAACTACAGGTTCAAAGTAAAGCTTCATCGATTATTTTCAATTCAAAATATCACAACAGATCAGACAATGCCCAAAAAATCCGTTTGAAAAGACGGGTATGTCAAGTTGAAGAGTAAATTTGACGTCTGTAATAATGCACCCGTCGACTTTGAAAGACCTGTCGATATTGTTGATTAGTAGAAGATGAAGAAAGTTGTGAAGCGATGATCCAATTGCATATATTTATTAAATTGTAATTTCATTATAAAATTCATGTTGATGTAAATACCACCTGTATACAAGAAGGAAAGGCATGCATACATGGAGCACTATAAAATGTCCACCTCCCCGCCTTTACAAATCTAAGAAATGAGTGGCATGGAGTGGAGGAAAGGTTTTTTGTAGGAATAGAATACCATGAGCTTCTTCACAATGATGGAGTTTGCAGCGATTGTCTGGCTCGCTGCAATCATGTTTGGAGTAGTTGAGCCTGCAGCTGTAAACTTTCCAAGTAGAAACGAAGCCTTGAATACAAATGTGGGAAACTTAGCTGGAAGTAACATTAGATTTCCCCTAATGCATATTTATTTCGAGGGTTCATCATTCTGACCTCCTAAAATGATGTGGGAAAGTTTGATATCTCAATCAATTAAACCTGACGCCAGTCGCCTCCACTTTTTGTAGTGCACTTCTTGTTCGTTCAAAGTCGATGAAGAAGAGGAAGCCAATTTCCTTGTTTAGTCGACATTGAAATTCAAAATAGGGGGTACATAATACAAGTCAATTTTTGGAATGCTGAAGCAAAGCATGAATACACTTATAGACACTGGTAGTGATCTGCGTTGGATTCCATGCAATTAGCACCAGAACCATGACTCGACTTCTGCTTCATCTTTCAACCCCACAATGTCTTTTTCATATGAATCACTAGCCTATGATTCAGATCCATGTAAGCAAGGAATTCCTTCATCATATACGTCTTGCGGGACGCAGTTGGAATGTGAATTTTATCTCAAGTATGGTGCTGGCTCTCTCACTGGTGAGGTTAGTAGTTTTATTTCTTTGAATACAATCACCCTTGAATCTCAACAAATTCCTAATTTCTCATTCGGTTGTGCGGACCCTGTCAACGAAGAAAGTACATAAACATCAAGGCTTATTGTTGGCGTGATCCTGATTAGCAAAACCCAGTTGACACAGGTTCCACTCTGTCGACGCTCAACATGCCATGATCTCCCTGAGCATAGGCCCGGACAGGTTTTACCCTGTCCAGCAACACCCGCAGAGCGGATGAGGTCTCACCCAATCAGATGTTCAAGGGATAGTAGTCGGAACCAAGTTTCTACAAAATAGAGGAGGGTTGGGGTATCAGACATTCATCATTGTAATTTCTAGATCTACTTGCTCAGAAACATAACCATTCATCATGTTGTAATTAGTCATTCATCATTTCCGCAGATCTACTAGTACAAAAAAAACATATCTAAGAGATGACAGTATTCAAAAGCATCGCATTATTCATTCATATGCATATCATTCAGCATCAGAATTGCACCAGTGAAAAATAAGAAAAGAATAGAGGAAATAGAATATCAGATCAATCCACATCACATTGTATTAAGTCCACAGAATAAATTGCAAATCAAAACAAACACCGATCCAGCATTACTGTGTCTAGTATTACATCCAGTATTCCCTTCTTTCTATCTCACTCTCTCTGCTTCACTCTCTATATGTCTCTACATGCATAATTCTTCTATTTATAGGATTGCACCTTTACATCCAATGTCTACTTCTAACTAACTTGTAACAAACTTCTAACTAATTTAACCACTAAGGACCAATATTCCGAATGAGTACAAAAAGTGACGTGAAAATATAAAAAGTGGACTATTTTCCACATATCGCGTTATCTTTGCCTTGCGCAGTGCCGCGTGATTATGCGCAGCATCTTAGATGTTGCGCAAATCACTTACCTCCAACCCCTTTCCAACATGCCCCCAACACAGTCTTGTGGCTCGTCCTCGAGCCACGTCAGTTGGGCATGGTGTACTCAGTAACCTAAAGTTCAGAAAACTTCTCACATGCAACAGTGGGCAAATTTTCTGAACTTGCAGAATTGTACAGTTGGATGCAACTGCCTCCTCCAAGGTGGACCTTGGCATACCTTAGTGTCCTGCAGTGTCATCGTGCTCCAACATCTATGAATACTGCATCATTCTTGATTTGTCGTCGCTCTTTGAGAGATGTCATGTTGGCCAACAATTGTCTACAACTGCAAATTTCGGAGCAAGTCCTTCTGCACCCTTGTCCTTCCTTGCATTCAAGCTCAACCCGGATTTCCTGAGGTTGGGACGGGTCCCTATTCCTATAGACTTAGTCAAGTGGGGAAATAAATTTTCCCCCATCCAAATTCCTCATGGGTATCTTAGTCTGCATCTCAAACTAACTGGGAGAAATATAGCCAAGGATGACTTTGCTAGATACTTTCATCTCAGGCAAACTAACCCACATACTTGCAAATTTCTCGTCAATATCTGCTGAGACAACATTCACACTCACAGTCTGCCCCGTATCACGGGTATCCTGCATTTCCCCTTATATGGTCGCTGCCGTATGCAGGGGAGCTCCCTTCAAGTTCCAAGCCTAACCCTCCTGCAACTTTTCTTAGTGCAGCACTACCTATAGGTGCTCGCTCGGCTTCCATCCCTCGGATTATAACACCATATTCACCTCAGATTGCATCTTGAATCACTCGGGTGCATCATTATGACTAAATCATTCATTTATGTTCCAAATACGTTGCCGATTCTGCTACCTTGCCTCTCGTATCTGCTATCATGAGACGTGACGTCAACCGTTCCATCGTTTACCTCTTTGAAAACTATTATTGAATATTGATGTAATGTTCGGTCACCATCACATTGTCTTCCATACAATGAAAGCCTCCCACTCTTGCATGGTGACCTCCTGTCACACAACCCCTTTCCGTTCTAAAGCGTAGCCCCTTTCTCTTGGCGCAGCCCTATCCTGGCACGCAACCTCTTCCTCCTCATCCACATCGTCCGTTCCTTCTCATCTACATCCTCTATCTCTTAGCGCAGCCCTATCCTGGCGTGCAACCTCGCCTTGGCTAATTAGCTACTTATTGTTGATTCAACTACCCCCTAATCTTACATGGCCCCAACTTTAAGGAAAACCCTTCCTTTTTCTATCTATCATATCTCTCTCCTCTCCATTTTTTTTAGTGCGCAATGATTCAGGAATTGTGCAGTCCCTCGCCCGTCAACCAATAGGGCTTCAAGCAACTTCCATTCACAAGCTTTGGTACTACCACACTGTCTAACTGTTGTAATTGAACTGCACCCATAGAGGTAATAGAATTAACAAGATATGGTCCAATCCAGTGCATTTGTAGCTCACCTGGATGCTTCAAGAATTTATTGTCGTATAACAGCACCAAATCTCCTTGCTGAAATTGTTTGGTCTTTATGTGGTGATCATGCCATGCCTTCTATCGATCTTTCTCAACGCGCTGGTGGAAACCTACAATGAAATGGTGTTCATCTAGTTGTATTAGTTGTGCAATGTGCTCCTCCAGTGCAACATTATCATCCATTCCAGTTGCAGCGGCAATGCGCAGACTGGGAACGATGTATTCCATAGGCATCAATGCCTCTTGCCCATAGACTAGTTTGAACGGTGTGTGCCTTGTCAATCTCTTACAGGTGGTGCGATAGGCCCACAGTACTGTAGGAATCTTCATATCCTAGTCATCTCGGTTGGTGTTACATACCTTGGTAAGTGCGTGCTCCAATATCTTGTTGAAGGCCTCCACAGTCCCATTCGCATGCAGTTGATATGGTGTACTCTTGTTGTGCTGAACCTGCAATTCTTCTATCAACGCTCTTATTGTGCGGTTGATAAAATGACTACCCTAGTCACTCATCAGTATCCTTGGGTACCCAAAATGTGTCACAATATTTTCAATTAGAAATCGGGCTATCGTCGCAGCAGTACAGTGCACAACTGGTTCAGCCTCTTCCCATCTCGCCAGGTAGTCTATCGCAGCGATTATGTAGCGTGCACAAGTTCTTTTCCCAGGTGGGTTGATTGGACCCACAAAGTCAACTTCCCATTTATCAAACGGTTGCAAAGTTACCTGGGGTACAAGTGGCATCTGATCCCACCGTGATGGTTTTCAAATGCGTTGACAGACATCACAGCTTTGCGCATAACCTGTCGCAATAGTATGAAGAGTGGGTCACCAAAGCCCTGTGCAAAGCTCCTTCCGTGTGGTATCCCTACCTCCATAGTGTCCTCCAGCTATGCCAACATGTGCTTCTTCCATAATATGCTCTTGTTCATTTGGTAGGACACAACGTCGCAATATTTCATCAGGTCCCATCTTATACAAGTGTCCAGCAATCAACTGAAAATCAGAAGCTTTAACTACCAACTGCTTCTTTTGACTTGTGGAAAGTTCTTCTGGTGCGACTCTGGTCTCCAAGAACTGGATTATTGGAGCATAATGGTCATATGCCATTTCAACTCGAAACAACTATGTGTTTGGCAATCCGTCTTCAATGTTAGTAGGTTCCTCTCTTGTCTCGATTCTTGACAAATGATCGGGACCAACATTCAAGCGGCCCAACTTCACTATGATATCAAAATCAAATTCCTAAAAGTGGACTAGACATCTGCATATATTTCCCCCCAATATAGGCTTATTGAATAGATACTTCAAAGTCAAATGGAACATAAACATTTCTAAGTGGCCTCCTAGAAGCCTAATGCTTAAATTTCTGCAGTGCCTAAACCATCACTAGCCCTTCGCGTTCCGTAGTTGTATAATTCTTCTCTGCAAATGGTAGCTTCCGACTCACAAAAGAAATAGGGTGATCCAAGTCATCGTTGCCTGGTTGCGCAGTCACTACTCCTAGCGCAACAAAATATGCATCAACATGAATGTGGAACTCCTTGTTCCAATCTGGGAATACAAGTATCGGTGCTGAAGCCATCTTGGCCTTCAGCGTGTCAAAACTACTTTGGCATTCGGGACTCCACAAGAACACAACATCCTTCTTCAACAATTTCTCGATAGGGGTAGTGATCGCGGCATATCCTCGAATGAATTTGCGATAGTATCCAGTGTGTCTAAGCGTCACCCGAAGCATATTGACATTGGTCAGTGGAGGAAAGCTCAGAATGAGCGTGATATTTTCAAGATAAACCAACAATCCTTGTTTGCACACGATGTAACCCAGTAATATTCCAAACGATGCGCAAAAGATGCACTTCCTAGAGTTCAGCGCGATCTGATGCTATCAACACCTTTTCAGCATCAGTCAAAGATTAGTGAAGTGATCCTTGATTAGATCGTACAACATCTAGTCATCCAGATATACCTGGAGGAACTTCTGAATGAAGTCTTTGAACACCGTGAAGAACACCCGGGAAAATATGGCAGGTGCATTCTTTAGTCCAAATGGCATCAAAGTATACTGGTAGCTGCCCCATTCTGTAACAAATGTTTTCTTGTGGTGGTCTTCTTTTGAAATTATGATTTGGTGATATCCAGAAAAGCCGTATGTGAACAAATACATCTCCTGGCCACCTACTCCTTCAAGGACTTCATCTGTGAACGGTGTCAGGAATGGATCATGCATGCAAGCATCGTTCAATTTTTTGAGGTCGACACAGATCCATACCTCACTAGTCTTTTTGTCTTGGACCACCATAGGACTTATCCATTTTGATTCTTCAACAGGCTCAATAATCCTGACATCTAGCATCTGATCAAGTTCAGTCTTGACCCTTTCTTTATATCCTGGATTCAAGTGATATGACCTTTGTCACATCGATTTTGCGTCAAGTTTTAATGGGATTTTCATTTCTCCTAGGTCACCCAATATCCCTTTCATCTTTGAGAATTTGGTCGGAAACAGATCTTGAAACTCATGCAAGAGATCGATGATCTTGGCCATGGTCTCCTCATCCCAGTAGTACCCAACGTTTGCAAATTTCAGATTCTCTTCCGTCCCAATGTTAACTTTCTTTATCTTCAGCGTCTGAGTCATGGGATCGGTCAGTACATTTGGTGTTGCGGCATTGTGACTCTCTTCAGTCTCTTCAGTCACAGCTCATCTTCATCCTCCGGCTCGCCAGATATGTTATAGCATTCCATCATCGATTGCATGTGGCAATGCACATGCAGATCCACAGGATATGCGACTGACACAACTTTCAAGACAACATCCCTAATGATCTAAAGTGCATTGTGGACATTAGGATTCATGTCTACAAAACTAAAAGTGTGGAAAAAATACACCGTCAACTCTTCCCAGGTAGTTATTTCTCTGCACGGCTCTACAGCTACGTACTAGGACCTTTTCATTTCGTCCAAGGTATGAATAAAGGCATGGACCCATTCAACCTTTGGTCGCACTTCCCATAATACTTGACACTCCCTTAAATGGTTGTTCAAGTCAGTCTGTGCATCATACTTTCCAGTGTGGTACAATTCTATGGTACCAAAATGGGTTTTCATTAGCCTACGACACTACGTCCACCTGGTAATCGTTTTCTTATGAGCTTCCCACCAGCGGGGTGGAGTAGTTTCCAGTGCTTCCTCCAAGGCCAATAGTCGTTGTGGCTCTGAGAATCATTCTTCAAAGACTGTTAAGAATGCATACAACTATGGTAACCCTTCATATACTAGAAATTCAATTATCTCAGTCACGACAAAGTGCAGAGATTGCGTAATCATACCACACCTTCTAAAGGATGCCTCATGCATGCGGTTTTGCCAATTTTTGAGCGCATCATCAGAATCAGAGGGTGCACAGCTAGCGCTACTCTAGCCAAGTTCCCCCTTGAAAGTTGGGTGGATAAAGTCTTCAGATATGTTGTATACATGATCCCACCCCTTGACAACTTCATCCTTCACAGGTTCAATGTATCATTGGCCTTCAGTTGGATCCATGGGTGCGATGACTCGAATATCCTTATTTTCGACGGTCATCATTCGCTTCTTAAAATTAATCATGGCCATACTATCATTATCCCATCCTATCCCCAGCAACATGGGATAGGATTCTTCCCCATTAACAACTTCAATCACATCAAAGTCAGCATGTGTTCTCATACCTTCAGCGTCGACGACAAAGTTCGTTACCCGACCAATGGGTTGCACCTTCGCTTGGTTTGCTAATTGCAGCTGTACAGGGGACCAACCCATCGTTGGGATACCCATTTTTTCCCAGGTATGCTTAGTCAATATGTTCACATATGATCCCAATTCAAGGATGACTTAGTCCACCTCATAGTCATCAATCTGGATATTCATACGCATCTCTTTACCTGTCTTTTTTTTCTGCAAGGAGTTTACTGCAAAGTCCTTTAGCTCTTTATCTGAATAGTACAACAACCTCTCAATATTGAAGAGAGCATGAAGATCTCATGCCAGTGCTAAGCATTTATCAAAGAACTGCTGCATGGTACCATGCTGTCGTGATGGTCCTGCTTCTAAGGATAAATCAAAAGCAGATGGCATTTCATAGACATGCAACTTACACAGATTGCGTTCGATTGCATCCAACGTCTCAAAAAACATCTCTTTTTTAGTTGCAATTTCAAATGTCTCTTTATTCTTCCCAGCTAATCAAACTTGTGTTCGGGGTTCATCATCTCCCATTGTCACACCTCCACGAGTGACAATGGCGACGTTGACATCCTGCGTTCTAGGCTCTACTGAAATCGTCGCAACTGTTGGACCTTGAGCCTGGTTCATCGGTGGAGTCTGAGCCACTGGTGGGTTCAACAGTTGATTTACGACCTGGTTCTGTAGTGGAACTTGATTCTAGGCCTGGCTTTGTAACTATTTCTAGGCTGGTGTCTTATTCTGAGCTTGCAATTGGGATTGATTTTGTAACAACAGACTATTTTCGGTTTTCCATCTTGGGATTAACTGCGGGAAGATCTCCATGGTATGATCAATTTCTGCACAATACATACATAATCACTGAAAGTGTGGGTAGTCTCCCTAATAATGCTCGAATACTCCACAATTATAACATTGGACGAATGCACGACCTCGTCCCCCTCCGCATCCAAAACCTCCTCCTTGGCCTCGGAATCTTCTGTGGAATCCCACCTGGTGTGGGTACTGTGGCTGAAAACCTACTGCCACGGGGGATTCTATTGTTGCTGAACAAAGTGCGCTGCTTGAACGTATTGTGGCTGCACTTGGGCCACCGTTATGTGATTGTATGGCTGCTGTGGTGCAAACTGCGGCTGTGGCTACGGTGGAAAAACCTGCATTGGTGGCAGTGGTGTCTACTGCGTTTGTGGTTTAGAACTGACCATCTGAGGCTATGGTCATTGTTCTTGTACCACGCGGTGACCCTATCCCTTCACAAAATATGAATCATATGTTTTGTCCCAAAGAATATCGTATGCTCGATAGTCTCTATCCTCATGCTAGACTAAGTGACATAATGAATAGTATAAATTGATAGGATTCGATACCATATTTTGCATATAACTACACTCCTCATGTCGATGTCCATAGACTTGGCATATGCGACACCATGGAATACCCTCGCTACTCAAAGGGTTTGGAGCTCCAGATAACAGATAGTTTCTAAAGTCAGGGAAAGTATCTTTGGTGTGTCCATCTACATGACACCGACTACACCAAATATCTACGCGTTCTTCCTTGCCTTTCTTGACATCCTGTTGCTGGAGTGTAAGGTTCACGAGCTGCGCCTAAATTTGATTCATCCCAACTGCACTCTCCCCAATAGGTGAAGCCTCGAGATTCATCGTAATCTCCATGGCTTCGCTCTGCATCACTATCTTTTGTTGCATCAATGGTTGTCGGATATGAGAAACCAATGCTGCAATAAACCATTATTTATGTTGGACATCGGTCATAGAAAATATGACTCTGGCCAATAATGTTTTGAACCTCTGGTTGAAGTCCCAAATGTCCTCATTAGGAAATTGCTTAATTTCCTTCAGCTCTATAATGTATTGTGCTTCTGACTTCGGTTTTATGAATTCCTTGATTAGTCCCATACGTATCTCATCCAATGTCCTTGTCAGATCCCCCTGAGGAACTTGGATAAACTTCATAAACCAATCGAGCGTGTGACCCCTCAGAGTAGTCGCTAGCTTCCCTTTCTTTACGTCATCATCAGTGGTCTATCTAACATTCCACACTACTTCAAATAAAAACTAGTACTGCTCAAGATCATTGGTCCCATTTCCATGGAACAATGGTAGCTTCATGTCGTCACTCACCATCTTAGGCCTCCTTCAAATAGATGTCAATCTACTACTAGACTGTTTCTAGCACGTCGAGCAAGTCACCATGGGACTTGTATTTTTTCTTGATTTTGGAGTGGTGCGCAGAGGCGTGGGTACGTTGCTGTCAAGGTTTGATCTTACCATCGTTCTGGGTGTATCGTAGGCCTGGTCATCCTCATCGTCACTGTAGGGTCACTAATTCATCCCATGTGGTTGTCCTCCATGGTATTGCATTCCGATCATAGCAGGACCTTCCCTTGTCCTCTGTCTCTTATCTAGTTGGAACCTTGCTCCTCCCCTTGTACAACCAATTTCTTCCTCGACTTACCTCACAATTATTTCAAAATTTGCACCCATCTACCCCTTACCTTCTCATTCGTCTCCCCCTTGGTTATGGTATTCTCAGCCTCCAAACACTAGGGTGCTACTACTCTAGGTGCATCTTGAGTATACCCTTATCGCAAACCAACATTTTAATTGACAATTGAAGTGACAGTAATAGACTACCTCTGGTTCCGTTAAAGAAATCCCTTTCTGCTTCATTGTAATATTTATTAGTGTTGACGACAAACTCAGTGATATATCCCTCTAGGATTCTATCCAACCAGACTTCGATGACGTGCGATGCTCTGTTGTCGATCTCCTATAGTTCTTGGATCCATTCAGGGGTCCAGGACGTCCGTTCTCCTCCTTGGAAGTTCGTCTTCTTGTATGTGAATCTCGCCAGCCACTCGTACAATATGATATTAAACTCGCTGAAGAAACATTCGTGCGGATAGTCATGGATATACCTTGCTAACCACTTGTTTTTTTTCAACACAGGGTTCTGATTTTCTGTCTCGAAAAATTCTCTCAGCTTTTGATCAAACCATTCTTGATGTTTCGGTCGCGTCAGATGCCACATCCATTGTTGGGTAACCATTTCTCGAGTGCCACATGCCCTCCTCTCAGTCACAACGAGGTCACAGCAATGGAACCATTTGTTGGCACGATCCCGACCAACAAAACCTAGTCCACAAGGGTTCCACTCTATTGACGCTCAACATGCCATGATCTCCCTAAGCATTGGCTCGGACAAGTTTTACCCTGGCCAACAGCACCTGCAGAGCAAATGAGGTCTCACCCGAGATGTTCAAGGGAGAGCTGTCGGAACCAAGTTTCCCTAGTATAGAGGAGGGTTGGGGCATAAAATATTGATCATTGTAATTTCCAGATCTACTTGCTCAGAAACAGAACCATTCATCATGTTGTAATTAGTCATCCATCATTTTAGCAGATCTACTAGTACAGAAAAATAGATATAAGAGATGACAGTATTCAAAAGCATCGCATTATTCATTCATATGCAAATCATTCGGCATCAAAATCACAGCAGTGAAAAACAGGAAAATAACAGAGGCAATAGAAGCTCATATCAAACCACATTACATTATATTAAGTCCATAGAACAAATTGCAGATCAAAATAGACATCGATCCAGTATTAGTGTGTCTAGTATTACATCTAGTATTCCCTTCTTTCCATCTCGCTCTCTCTACTTCACTCTCTATATGTCTCTACATGCATAATTCTTCTATTTATATGCTTGCGCCTTTACATCCAATGTTCACTTCTAACTAACTTCTAACAAACTTCTAACTAATTTAACCACTAAGGACCAATATTTCGAAGAAATGGTCAATGAGTACCAAAAGTGATGTGAAAATATAAAAAGTGGACTATTTTGCGCCTATCACACTATCTTTGCCTTGCGCGGTGCCTCTTGAGTATGTGTGGAATCTTAGATGTTGCGCAACTCACTTACCTCCAACCCCTTGCCAAAAGGCCCCCAACATAGTCTTTTGGCTCGTCCTCAAGCCACGTCAACTGGGCATGGTGTACTTAGTAACCTGAAGTTCAGAAAACTTCTCACAGGCAATAGTGGGTGACTTTTATAAACTTGCCTAATTATACAGTTGGCTCCAACTGCCTCCTCCAAGGCGGACCTTGGCATACCTCAATGTTCTGCAGTGTCATCGTGCTCCAGCATCTATGAATACTACATCATTCTCCATTTGTCATTGCTCTTCGAGAGATGTCTAGCTAACAATTATCTGTAGCTGCAAATTCTGGAGCCGGTCCTTCCACACCCTTGTCCTTCCTTGCATTCAGGCTCAACTCGAATTGCCTAAGGTTGGGTCGAGTACCTGTTCCTACAGACTTATTCAAGTGGGGAAAGAACTTTGACCCCATTCGGATTCCTTGTGGGTATCTTATTCTGCATCTCAAACCATCTGGGAGAAATATAGGCAAGGATGACTTTGCCAAATAGTTATGTCTCATGCAAACTAACCCGCATACTTGAAACTACCTCGTCAATCTCTGTTGAGACAACATTTGCACTCACGGTCTTCCCCATATCACGGGTAGCATGCATTTCCCCTTAGATGGTTGCTGCCTTACGCAGCAGAGCTCCCTTCAAGTACCCAGCCCAACCCTCCTGCAACTTTGATCAGTGTGGCACTACCTAATGGTGTTTGCTCAGTTGCAATCCCTCGGCTTATAACACCATCTTCACCTCAAAATGCATATTGAATCACTTAGGTGCATAATTACGACTAAATAGTTCATTTGTGTGCCAAATATGCCCCCGATTCTACCACCCCGCCTCTCGGATCTGCTATCATGAGACGTGATGTCAACCGTGTCGTTGTTTACCTCTTTGACAACTGTTATTGAGTATCGATGTGATGTTCGATCACCATCACGGTGTCTTCCATACAATGCAATCTACCCACTCTTGCACAGAGGCCTCCTGCCGCGCAACCCCTTTCTGTTCTCAAGCGCAACCTCTTTCTCTTAGCTCATCCCTATCCTGGTGCACAACCTCTTCCTCCTCATCCGCATCCTCTGTTCCTTCTCATCCGCATCCTCTGTCTCTTAGCGCAGCCCTATCCTTGCGCGCAACCTCGCCCTGGATAATTAGCTACTTATTGTTGAGTCAACTACCCCCTAGTCTTGCAAGGCCCCAACTTTTAGGTGCACCCTTCCTTTTGCTATCTATCCTATCTCTCTCTCTCCTCTTTTTTTTATTAGTACGGAGTGCTTCAGGAATTGCATAGTCCCTCCCCCGTCCGATAGGGCTTCAAGCGGTTGCCATTCACAAGCTTTGGCAGTACCGCACCGTCTAACTGTTGTAATTGAACTGCACCCACAGACGTAATAGAATTGACAAGATATGGTCCAAGCTAGTGCATTTGTAGCTTACCTGGATGCTTCAAGAATTTGTTGTTGTATAATAGCACCAAATATCCTTGCTGAAATTGTTTGGTATTTATGTGGCGATCATGCCACGCCTTCTATTGATCTTTCTCAACGCGCTGGTGGAAACCTGCAATGAAACAATCTTCGTCTAGTTGTATCAGTTGCGCCATGCACTCCTCTAGTGCAACATTATCATCCATTTTGGTCGCAGTGACAATGTGTGGACTAGGAAGGATGTATTCCATAGGCATCACTACCTCTTTCCCATAGACTAGTTTGAATGGTTTGTGCCCCGTCAATCTCTTACAGGTGGTGCGATAGGCCGACAGTACTGCAGGAATATTTAGATCCCAATCATCTCGGTTGGTGTTACATGCCTTGGTAAGTGCATGCTCCAATATCTTGTTGAAGGCCTCCATAGTCTCATTCACTTGCAGATGATATGGTGTCACTAGTACATGTGGACATTTTTCCCATGGAAAATCATTGCTATTGCAACACTTGTTCGTTACTATAGCCATGAACATGACCCCTTCTTTTCGTGGGAAAAGTTCCATGGCTATAGCAACACTTTTCCAATTTCATCGCTATTGCTATGAATGGCATCTGTCGCTATTGTGACGAAAATGTATGCTTCTATTCTGACGAAGTTGCGTTGCTATTGCGACAGAAAATAAGCGACGAAAAATAACAAAACAATTGCGACGAACCACCGTTGGTATAGTAATGGAAGCGTATATTGTTGAAAAAAATTAAACAAGAGTTGCAACGAAACGTCATTTCTATTGCAATGAAGGTCAATATTCAAAAAAATAAAAAAAATAGTGTTGCGACGAACACATGTTGGTGTAGAGACGAGGAGCCGTCGCTATAGCGATGCCAAAACATAGCAAGTTCCGATGAACTTGCTATACTAGCGACGGAAATGTTCGTCACTAGTATAGCAAGTTCTGACGAACTTGCTATACTAGCGACAGAAATATCTGTCGCTAGTATAGCAAGTTCGTCAGAACTTTCTATGGCTTTGCGTCGCTATAGCGATGGAACTGTCTTTTTAAAAATAAAAAAATAATGTTCCTTGACAAGTCAAACTAGAATATTATTGTTGAAGGTTCTAAACATATTATTGTTGAAGGGAATTCCAAATTATTCATTGATATCCTGAACTAAAGGAACAATATGCTCTCAAGAATCAACCAATTTTACTTGATTCAAAGACCACTTGCTGATTTTTGGTTGATTCAAGAATCAACCACTATTACTTGATTCAAAGACCACTTGCCTCAATTTAACTAGGAGAAATTGGAACATTGATCATAAGACACAATCAAGAGGATATATCAACCCATCCATTAACGTTTATGATAAGTCTATCAAGAGAAAGGGAGAAGTGGCGGATAAGAATGACTTAATAGTGTAGATCACCATTTCCTAAGATACGTGTCATCACCAAATAACCCCAAAACTATCTCCATGTGCACATGTGCAATATTACAAAATTCTAGTGAGATGTATAAGTGCCCCCACAAATGATGTGATAATGATCATCATTATAACATTAAGTACACAATTACATCAAGCCTCTATATACAACATTAAAGTTTATCCTAACATGTTAATAAAAAACAATAAAGCCATGTCATCATATTTTCCAACATAAATCAAGCAAGTTCATAGGGGCAACTAAACTTATATAAGGGCTCTCATAGGGGCAACTAAAATTATATAAGGTCTTTCATCTTCTACAGTGATATAATTTACAATGAATAAAACAATATCGATACCACAATGATAAATACATCAATATTGTCATTACAAGGGACAAACATTCTCCAATTTCACAACATAAATCTAGGCCTCAAGGATTACACATGCCTCCCAACATGAACACAAACAAATATTCATTTTAAGGCCTATTTTAAAACATGCTAAACAAAGCATGTATAAGAAATAGAAAGAGACCATAAGTGAAATTGTTAGTTCACAGATCTGAGATATATATTACCTTCTAAAGTAGAACGGTTTCTAAAATGTTACTGCCAAGATCATATGAATTTTGGATTTGCAATCCAAACAACTCCAAGGTACTCTTATTCCCATGAAAGAAAACATGTTGTATAGAGTGTCCTATAAGGGTGTGAAGAAGATTGATATTACCTTCTAAAGTAGAACAACTTCTAGAATTTTATTGCTAAGATTATATGAATTCTGGATTGCAACCCAAACCTTCCCAAGGTACTCTTCTTCTCATGAAACCCACCATGTTGTATAAAGTGTCCTATAAGGGTGTGAATAACTTTGTTGTAGACTCGTGTGGACACCTTCTCTGTCCAACTACATTGGCTCCCTTATTATTGGTTATCCAAAAAAACCTATAAGATGATAATTTAATCGAAACAGGTTTGAATAATTATACAAGATTTTATAAACACACATACAAAAACGGAGTTGAGGGTACTTGAATTAGTGAAATTTGAATAAGTCTAAAATACCATTAGCCAACTAATATTCCATAGATCTAGCTCACTAATTTTGAGTGGTTGAGTGTTGTGAATTAACTTGAGTGGTTGAGTGGTTGAGGGTTGTGAATTAACTTGAGTGGTTGAGTGGTTGAGGGTTGTGAATTCTAGTGAATTAACTTGAGTGGTTGAGTTTTGTGAATGCAGGAGCTCTAGGGGTCAATTCTACGCTACCCGCTTTATATTGGATAGCTCCTCGAATGAGGGGAAGTCCCTGGGGTTTCTTGGTATTTCCTTGGGAAAAAAATAGGATATGGATTCAAAACTCATTCTCATAATTATTAGCTATCCAATGCAATTTAAATCAACCTCTGAACAATAGAGATGACGATTGATCTACAATTCAATGTTGGTGTCTGTTGGTTTGGCATGCTTTTGAATAGCTATTCTTTCAATGCCTTCATTTTATTTTATAAGAACGGAATGGAAAATATAGTTAATAACAACAATACAATAATAACATTAACAATATCGAGCAACATGTTAAACGAATCATAATGATAAGACTGCTTTATCGTTTCGAACGAAAAAAATGCCTCTCCCATTTGTCTTTACATGATATTGAGAAAATATATCTCCATCTGTGTTAGAAAGATGCTGTGAATACTCACATGGAGCTCTTTGCATAAATAAATGCTATATAGAAAGAAAAAGTATTTATTCTTTGACTCATTATAACTCGAAAAGTTCAAAAATAAATAATTTGAACCAAGCCTCAAAGAAAGCCAAGTGCTATCCTCCTCTATACTATCGATTAATAGAGGCCTAAAAACTTCCACTAGAAAATTCCAACGACAGACCATATTATAGCATTGATTATAGCACCGATGAGTCCCATTTTGAAAGCATCTGGTAGTTCAACAAATCTGGCTGCAGACGCCATAAAACATTCATATAAGTACAAACAAGAAAATAATGTGAGAATTGTGATTTTTGTGTAAAAGAAAGGGAAAAGAAAGATATAAGATGTATAAAGATGCCAATTTCATATAAAATGATTAAAAATAACATTACCGCCATAGTAAACAGCTTCCTGACCACTGTTGTAGTGTGTAAGAGCCCTAAAGAGTTTTTTGTTATAAGCCAAAACCAGTGTTGCAAGAACCCCAAGCACTCCAGCTGCTAAATGCATAGCTAGAAAGGAAGAATACAAAGCCCCAACAGGCCATGTATAGCTTGAAAATAGATAATGTATCAAGAAGTATGATTCCTAAAGGATGCCAAATGCTACAGGACAACTTAACAAGAATGATGCAAGATACTTAGCAACACAACCTGACATCCACTACACGATGTCGAGGTTTGTTAGCTGGCTTGCCATGCCTATAAGAAGTGCAAACCATGCTAGAGTGTCCCAAGTAGACTTTTCACTCAAACAGTCATCCCAATCCAAAACAACCAAAAGTAAGAGAATAGAGAGACCAAGCATTTCTGCCACAACACTTGCAATCCCAAGTGCATCCTTGCAAAATATGCTAATTTATTAGCACTGAGAAAAATTATAATGAATTAACTTGGGAAAAAAGCTTCACTATAAATGGATCTCAAAAAGTATAACATTAATTCAACAGATTTCAATATTTACATATCAGCCAAAATCCCTTATCAGTTAGATAAGCATCAAATTCAATGATTTCAAACGGATATTTAGAACACACCAAGACATTACACAGAATTACTTCAGACCTGAAAGCGTCATGAGACATATACCATTGAAAATTTCCACTACAATATCCCTTTCTATGAGCATGTTGAGTTGCTTAGGGCGGTGGAGTTAGCCAGCTAGGGCGATGGAAAGGGGCAGCCTTTGACTGCCCCAAATTCCAACCTTTAGGGGCCAGCCCTTGGCTTCCACATGGGCCAGCCATTAGGGTGGCCTTTGGGGGCTGCTTAGGGAAGCCACCTATGCTATTTAAACAGGTCCTCTCATCCCCCATTTATTCATTTTTTTTATTTTCATTGAGTTTTGAGAGCTAAGGCAATAAATATTTCTGCCATAGCTTTCTGTTGTCCTGTACCTGATTTTAACCTGAGTTTACTACTTCAGTGAAGATTGAAGAAGGTTGTCCTAAATTCTAAGTTTGTTGGTCATACAGTCATGTATTTGTTTTCTTGGAAAAGCTCATTGAAGAGCAAAGTTCATGGTAATTTTGTAATCTGGGCCTGATATACTATTTATATAAGATTGTTTGCTGGATTTTTCACCCTTATAAAAAAATTGTTCTCTTCACCAAGTAGGAAATACTTTGATCTATATTGATCCTCCAGATCCTGATTGCACCAAGAAAAGTAGGTGCTCTAAATATTGGGTGGGAATGGGGGGTCCATCCATACTTTGTGTGCTTGTGTCCAACAGTGCATTGAATCTAGGTGGTCATTGGGAGCATTGAATATGGACACTGGCATAGACCCATCCTATGTTACCAGAAACAAGAAATGGGAAACTCATGAATGCTACCATCATCATGGAAATGTTTGATTGTATGTAATTTCTATTATTGCCATGAATGATACAAGGACAATTTTTATGAACTCATGCTAGTGGCTAAGAACACCACACTAGTGACTGTGAACCCACTTCACATTAGGAACTACACACACACAGGATACAGTAATCACATCTTTGTAACTTTAATTGCATTGATGACTCGAAGCGCATGCTCGTGAACTATGACCCATGATGATGTTTGTGATCTGAATTGGTGACTTTGAACTACATCCGTGAGTGAATGATTTGTACCTGCATTCTTCCAATTCTAAACCACAACAGAATTTGAACCCAAAATCCGACGGCTGCCATGTCTGAAATTCGACAATAACATGTCGGGTATTCGACAACCTCAATTTCTTTTGTCGTCAGTGGCATAACGTTGGATATTCAACGCCAAGCCAAAGCCGTCGAATTTCCTACGCCAAGGCCGTCAGATTTCCTATGGCAAGGCCAATGGATTTCCTATGGCAAGGCCGTCGGATATCCTACAGCAAGGCTGTCGAATTTCCTATGGCAAGGTAGTCGAATTTCCTAAGGCAAGGCCATCGTATTTCCTACGGAAAGTTCATCGAATTTCCTACGACAATGTTGTCGGATGAGGGCCCCAGGATGTCGAAAATGTGATGACAATCTACCGTCAGAGCCACAGCAACTTCATCGGATTGACATGAAATACGACAACAGTTTCTAGGCATTGAACATCGGATAACCGACGGGGTACTGTATATTAATAAACAAAATTGTATTCATAGTTAAAACTTGTTCACCAATTCTGTCAATGACTATCATAATGCTATATTGTGTTTTCCTAATTCAATTTAAGGTTTTAGCACGGCCTTACTATGATTGGGTCAGGGTTTTTTATCAAATACTTCACAAACATATTGTTGTAGAATGATGCTAAAATAAGTATGAATGTAAAAGTCCATTGTTTGTAATAGTGTGAGTGTATATTTTATGCTCCACTTGATAACATCAATTATTACTACTAATTATTTCATATTACATTGGTTCTCAACTTGTAACTATCATATTTCAATGTGGTAACATTCAATAGTAATTTTGTCATAAACATTACAAAATTGCATAACCCTAAATGAAGATAAAATACATATGAACTACTATATTATCTAACCTATAGTCATGAAGAGGAAACATTGATCGATGATTTTTATGTCATTTTTGGAATTTAAATACAACCTTTTGACATCATTTGAGAATGACCTATAGTCATGAAGATGTAGACTAGAAATGCATTTGTCATAAGTCCTTCAACACCTAGGTTACATGATATAGAAAAATGGGTATGAGTTTCTAACAAAAGTATGTGCTAGAAATGTTACAATATATATATATATATATATATATATATACAATGTGTTATTTTATAGTTAGCACATTATATTGAAACTTTAAAAAGAAGCAGAATGAATAAATGAGCAAGAACAATTTAACAACGAGCATAAGAGTTGTTCCACAATCACTTATATTGGGATCCTCATCATTACTAGTATCACCCTCTGCCTCCTTGTCTAGCCTTGCCCCTACCTCAATCCTCCAAGGACATCAGTCAACAGTGAACACCATCCAATTTTGATGAAATTGCCTAATGCATGCCTTAAAATACGATACAAAATTCTTAACATGTCTAATCAGTGATAAGGCCATGACAAAGGAGTTCAACAATCAACACCACCAACATCAAGGTACATAGAGGGCTTGGTGCTCTTTATTAAATGTGAATCCCATATTTTTAGAAATGATAAAATCCAATTGCAATGCAATCCTTCCATCCTAAAAAGTGTTAAGTCTGCTAAACTATGAATGGGATATGAAATTCTATTTTATCTATATGAAATCTGATGAAGTTAGAATTGCTCCCAGACATCCTAGAACAATCAATGGTAATGTTAAAAATTTAAGGAGAAGGATGGAAAAGAAAAATAAAGGAAAATGTCAACTTTTACTTTGAGAATTTAAAATTAGTAGTAATTACCAGCACTTTGGTCAAACCCAATCAAAATTGCCCAATTTCGATGAGGAAATGGATCATATGGATCCTAGTATGCCCCCGAAACACAAGCTCATCTTTCCATACACATTTTCAAATTATAAAACTTGTTTCAAGGCCCTACTATGTGTGTTGCATTTTAGGCTATTTATGTGCATGGTAAACCCTAGCTCCACGTTTCCTACAACATTACAATTTTATTCCCCAAATGCCCACTTTTAATACCATGTAGTGCAAGACCCAATGTCTCAGTTCAAAGCTGCACAATGGATTCACTAAACTAAAACAACAAATGTATTCAATGAGTGAATTCACTAATAGAAAGCTTAAAAATTAATACAAACATTTAATTAAGCTGTTGGGGCTCGGACCTTGAAGGTCCTTAATTTTGGCAACTCTGCGGTTTTGGTGTGAAGCTTGTAAGCAGATTTGCAGCCCAAAATAGTCTTAGGGGCTTCGGGGTTGGGTCGAAGCCCCTCTTTTTGTAAATGTCCCATGGTTTTTGGGTACCCATGGTTTAAGCCCATGGTATTGTAATAGTGCACTTGTATAAATAGGCACTTATGTAAAGGAGTCAAGAGATATTTTTGTTATGATGATGATGTGATGCGAAGAAGCTAAGGTCTATTTTTGGGTATAAGGTTAAGTCCCAGCTGAGTGCGTGGACGACCTCTGCAGCTAAGTGCACAGTTTTGGGTTGTTAAGAAGATTTGCAGCTGAGTGCGCAGATCAGAATTGCATTGTTTTGTAGATTGTTGAATATAAACATAGTTCTGTGGACGTAGCCCCTACACTGGGGGTGAACCACATATATCTTGTGTTGTGGTGGTTCTTTTTATTTTGTTCCTTTTATGTTTTTATGCATTTGATAAGTGGATGAATGATAAAGTAAGATAAATTGCTAAGTACTAACTTCGCTGTGAATTCCCAGTTAAGGGTTAAGCAAGAAACTATCGTTTTATCTAAACTGTGAAGCTATTTAAGTGAATATCAAAGCTCTGTATTGCATAATTATTCTTTGTTAAGGCTAAAGGTACAGTAATATCCCTCTTTCGCCTGCAGAAAACTGATTCTGCAGCACCCCATAGCTATTTCGGGTGAGACTGCAACCTGTTTGCAGGTTGTTGCCAAAAGGGCCAACACTGTGGGTCTGTTTGTTGGTGTGAAGATAAAAGCATAAGAACCCAGGTATGCCCCATCCGCCCAACAAATTGGTTCTATTTCCGGTTGAGCCAGTATCTGCTTCAAGAGGGATCTACATCGTACCTGGAGGGATATGTTTTGGAGGCCCTCAGTAAAAAAAATCAGTGACTGGGTTGAAGATACTTATATGAAATTTGTTGAACAAGAAAATAAGGA
>LPNX010816298.1:326668-383388 GCA_001517045.1 Pseudotsuga menziesii | reverse complement strand
CATATCAGGACTCCACTTATGCAACAGAAGGTTGTTGATCAGCAAGAGGCATTGGAAATTGCTATGAAACTTGAAACAGCTCCTGTTGGAGATAATTCTAGAATAGCCTAGATACAGGCACAGTTAGCATAAATGGATTTGGAGCTTTGCAACATGAAAAAAGGGAAATCTATTCGAGAAGAGTTTTGGTCTACACGATGTAAGACAGAAGGTCATGACAAAGAACAATGTCCTGCATTAAGAAATTATTTGAATACTAGTGCATCGAACCCGTTTAACCCTAATGTCCTATATTGTGAGATCTGTAGAACAACTGGCCAACATCGACCTGAAGATTGCTATCTATTGCAGAGATATGTTCAAGTACCTAAGAATCCCTACTACAAGTTCTGTAAGTCAGTTGGACACAACGAAGATGAATGTCACAGCTTTGACCTCATGAGAGAGCGAACCTATGATGCTTATAGGGTACAAACCGATGCACAAGGCAATGATGGATATGGTTATCGTGGTGGTACACCAGGTCAAGGTAATTTCAGAGGTCTTGGTCATGGTGGTATGCCTGGAAGAGGACGGGGCCATATTATTTGCTATAACTGTAATTAGGCAGGACATGTAGCTAGAGAATGTTAGAACCCAACTACGACATGTCGATATTGCAAAGCAGTAGATCATGTGATTGAGCAATTCCCACAGTTGATAGCCAAGATACAAGAAAGAAATGGCACTCCTACTCAAAATGTTCAGATTGTTTCTATAGAGAAAAGACATGTCCCAGCCCTTAACGTTGTTACAAGGAGTGGAACTACGACACAGGTGCAGAATAAGGGGAAACAGCCTGACAAGGCTTGGGTCCATAAGACCCCAGAGAAAATTCCAGCCTTCGATGTTGGAAGAGAAAAAGGAACATTTCTAGAAGCTAAAAAAGACTTTGCTGATCCAAGAACATTAGTAGCAACTATGCAATAGCATCAACAACTGTTACAGTTTCAAGAAGCTTCGCCGGATCAAGTAAGTACATTGACCTCATTTTTACAGAGTTGTATGAAGCTATTAAGAAATCAGAATTCTTTGAATGAGTTACAGAAAGTTATTGAGTCTTGCGAACCTTAGAGAAGCTCTGATAGAGGAAAACCTGTTAATAGAGTTAGAAGGACTGGAAGAGAAATGAGATTGCATGCTCAAATAGGAGGTTATGACATGACTGATATCATTTTAGACCTGGGATCAGAAGTGAATTTCCTAACTAAGCAGACATGGGAACAAATGGGAAAACCTATGCTTGAATGGTCCCTATACAGTTGAGATTAGCCAATCAGCGGAAGATTGTGCCCTTGGGAAGATTCCCTCGTGTACCAGTGGATATTGATGGAGTCAGTAACTTAGCAGATTTTGAAGTTATTGAAATAATTGATGATAGCAACCCCTATCCAGCATTGCTAGGAATTGAATGGGCACTAGACAATTATGCAGTAATCAACCTTAAGAATAGACAGATGACTTTTGAAGGAAAAGGCTTGAGAGTCATAGTACCGTTGGACCCCTCTCAAGGAGAAAGGTATACAGAGCCAGTCAGAGATGAAGATCATGATGTTTTGGATCATATTTACAACATCACAGCTAAAGAAGAAGACTATGTTAACCCTACTGCTGAAAGTAAAATGGATTGGCAGTGTGACAGTTCTTGCATGACTGATTCAGACAAAGGCCTAGAGTATTGGCAAAATCAACTTTATGAGCTACATGGACATCGATGTGCAAGAATTACTAAGTCTATCAGATGGGTTGGCTCACAGACAATAATCTTACCTACTTTTGATGGCTTGACAGACCCAGAATATTTTATTGTACAATTCTCAGAGCAAGTACCAGATTCACAGAAAATGGAGACTCTAGATTCAATATTCAGAGCCACAGCTTCCAGATGGTGGAATGGTCATAAAAAGTCTATTCATAGTTGGAGAGCTTGTCAAAAGTTTCTTCACCTGAGATTCATGGATCAACCTCAGGAGGTACGAAGCAGATTTAATGGTAAGACTAGCCCTTGGGAACATTTGGAGCAGTGTTATGAAGCATGGAAGCATGTACCTTGTGAAGAATGGGTACATAGGTTTATACACACTCTGGAACCTGTAGCAAAGAATTGGTATGCGGAGGTGGAGCTTCACCATGGTACTGTAAGTTGGGTTAGCCATGCTGATAGTTTTGTGCTCACATTTTCTCTTAATGAGGTTTTCCCTGCTTTGGACGCAGCTATTAGGTTGATCCATACTAAGGTGTTTGATGATAAGGAAATAGCCGAGTACCAACCTGATTGGAAGGAACAAGAAGCTAATGCAGTAGAATGCTATAACCTCGCCATTGATGAAGACGATGACCCTCGCAACATTAATATTCCTGAGTTAGAAGGACATTGTGAAGTACATGGCCCAACAGTCGAATCACTTGAAGTAATTCAGGCCTTGAAAACAAGGAAAGTAAACATTGGATCAGAAGAAATGCCTAAGTACGCTACCATTGGAGATTATTGGGATGAAGAAATGGTGAGCAAAGTGACTACACTCCTCCATGAGTATCAGGACTTATTTCCGATGAATTTCTCAGAAATGAAAGGTATCCTTGGTGATATATGAGTGATAAAAATACCTTTGAAAGCTGAAGCAGCGCTCTTATAGGTTGAACCCTAAGTATAAAGAAAAATTCAGGATGGAGCTAGATAAGATGCTCACTGCAGGAATCATTGAGCATGTCAAAGAGTCCAAATGGGTCAGCCCTATGGTCGTACAAGAAAAGAAGACCAAGGGAGAAATCAGAATCTGTGTTGATCTGAGGAAGCTGAATGATGCATGTTTACATGATCCTTTTCCTACTCCCTTTACAGATGAAGTTTTAGACAATGTCGGAGGTCAAGAAGTGTATTCTTTCACTGATGGATTTTTAGGTTACCATCAGATCAGAATTGCTCCAGAGGATCGACATAAAACAACCTTCACTACAGAAATGGGATCTTTTCAGTATACTATTATGCCCTTTGGATTGAAGAATGCACTTGCTATATTTTCCAAAGTAGTCATATCTGCATTTAAGGAATTTATTCATAAGTTCTTGGAAGTTTACTTTGATGATTGGAATATCTTTGGTTTATTGAAAAATCATATAGCCAGGTTAATACTTATGCTGGACAAGTGTAGACAACATCAGATTTCATTGAACCTAAAGAAGTGTCTCTTTTGTGCACCTTTTGGAATTCTGCTAGGTCACATTGTATGCAAGCAAGGATTGATGGTGGATCCTGCGAAGATAGCCATTATTGTGAACTTGCCACCTCCGAAATCTATTAAGCAACTTTGCACTATGCTTGGTCATACTCGATATTACAGGAAATTCATTAAAGGATATGCTCAGATTACAGCCCCTATGGAAAATAAATTGAAGAAAGATATTAAGTTTGAGTGGACACCTGAATGTCAGGAAAGCTTGGATATTTTGAAAGAAAAGATGGTAACTTCCCCTATATTAGTATTCCCTGACTGGATTAAGGAGTTTCATGTTCATGTCGATGCATCTTCCATTAGGTGGAAGGATATGCAGATGGCTGATTTTGTTTCAGGAGTATGACTTTGAGATCATAGTTAAGCCAGGAAGACTTAACCTGGGGCCTGACCACTTGTCGAGGCTCGAGTCAGGAGAAGAGCCCACTAGTTTGGACAAAGGTCTTCCTGATGCCTAGTTGTTTTCCATCCATATGGTTGATGACTATTTTCAGGATATTTTTCAGTACTTGTCTACAGGTTTTGCACCCTCTGAGATGACAACACAGCAAAAGAAGCAGCTGGTGGTTAGAGCAGCTGACTTTACCTTGATAGCAGCATAGCTATATAAGATGGGACTAGATGAAATACTGCACAGATGTGTCCTGGAGCATGAAAATCCATTGATTTTGGTTGAGGCACATTCTGGAGTAGCAGGAGGTCATTATGCAAGAAAAGCCACAGCACAGAAGATTCTGACAGCTGGATTGTGGTGGCCTACGATTCATAAGGATGCAAGAGAGTATTGCCACAGCTGTGATATCTGTCAGAGGATAGGAAAACCATCCAGGAGGGATGAGATGCCTCTGGTTCCACAAGTAACTTTACAAGCATTTGAAAAGTGGGCTATTGATTTTGTTGGACCAATCAATCTGCCTGCCAAGAAATCTGGAGCAAGATACATTATTACAGCAACTGATTACTTTACTCGTTGGGCCGAAGCTCAACCAGTCAAGGACTGTAGCACTGCTACAGCTGCAAATTTCATATTTGATAATATCTTTTCAAGGTTTGGGTGGCCTAGAATTCTTATGAGTGATCAAGGATCACATTTTCTAAATAAGACTATTGAAGCATTGACCGAAGAATTTCAAGTATATCATCAGAAGAGTACTGCCTACCATCCTCAAGCAAATGGAACTGTCGAAGCCTTTAACAAGATTCTTTAGCATGCTCTGACGAAGGTTTGCAATGTTAACAGAAATGATTGGGATCTTAGAATTCCAGCAGTATTATGGGCTTATAGAACCACTTGCAAGAAGTTGACAGGCCACACACCTTTTAGGCTGGTATATGGACAGGAAGCAGTTATGCCCATGGAGTACATTGTTCCTAGCCTCAGAATATCTGCCTTCACAGAGCTGGATGATCTAGCCGTATTGACTGAAAGGTTGACGAAGATACTGGAACTAGAAGAAGACAGATTCATTGCAGGTTTCTAGCAGCAAGTACAGAAAGCTAGAGAAAAAGCATGGCATGATAGACACATTAAGAAGAAGCATTTTCAGAATGGTGATCTTGTGCTCTTGTACGACAGTAAATTCATGAAGTTTCCAGGTAAGTTCAAGACACATTGGAAAGGACCATACATAGTTCAGAAAGTTACCGATGGTGGTGCAGTTCAATTAGCTAAATTGAATGGAGAAATTTTTCCCTCCATGGTGAATGGAAGTAGATTAAAGAAGTACAGGGATGGGCATGTACCCCCTGATCAGAAGTAATAGCAAGAAGAAGAGTCTAAGTACCAAGAACAGTTGAAATTGGGTACTAGACTATAATGAAGCTGTTCTCAGAGAGCTTCGGCAGATTGTTGAAAAATTTACGAAGCGTCAAAGGTTGTGGAAGAAATTTTGTCGTGGGTCGAAGTCCGAAGTTCTATCGAATCTTGTGTCACAATATGTCAAAGGTCTATATTGTGTCGAAGATCCTTATTGTGGCGAAGATGAAGTTAGTGGTTGTGCCAAAGAAGAAAGGTGTGTCGAAGCTTAAAATGCGACTATTGGAAAAAATCAGATTTGGTGGCGCCGGTACGTTAACTGCATTAACTACTTGTAATGATGAGATTTTGGTCGAATCCACAGCCGTATTTGGGAAATCTAGCGTCGTTTGGACAAGATCTGCCGTCGCTCGGTCAGATTTGGTGTCTTTAATGCACAGTCATGGCAGATTTGGTCATTGGATTCTATAAGAAGACACCCAGGCCTGCGAATTTCACAGTACGCATTTTCTTGAGTTTCACAGTTGAGTCCATGCCAGCTGATCACAAAGTCCAGCAATTGTTGAGAGAGTTCAGAAAGAGGGGTCTGCAGAACTTTATGAGGAACCCACCTGCATCTGCACCTCGTGAAGAGACTTCCCCAGCACTGAATCAACCGATGCAGACACGATCTAACAGAAAGAAGTTTAAGGCAGAAGTTTGCTCTAAGCAGAATGAAGAAAGGCACGAACCATCAGGAAAGACACCGGAGGATCCCGTGATTCAGATGAATCCTCCTGGTTCGGCAGAGCTCCCACCTGAAGATTTTGAAGACTTCGGTGAGGATGAGAACGTTGCATCACAGCGTCCACCATATATCCCGCCTGTTCGACCAGGAGTTCAGCCTCCTCGACGGACAGTCAAGTTTGCGTTACTCACCCCTTCGCTGCCACAGGGTGTGAAATTGGTCGGAACGATGACTGAAAGATTAAATCGGCTCAAGTATGCAAACCACGATACGAATGATCATGAGAAGTTTCTGCAGTTTGCAATCGGGAAATACTTGCACTCCGTCCATTATCTGGAGGTTGGAATGACGTTACTTGAAGTAAAACAGTGGGCTGCTGGCTTGGAGAAAGATGGCTTGTTGAAGATGCTGAATGTCCCCCAATTTGGTTGCAGCCCGCAGGTTACCGTGGTGGTCAAGCAGTTATTGGCATTGGTGCATGATGGGAACCTATGGATAGGAGACCAGAGAATTGCTATTGATGGAGAGCTGATTTATAGGATTACAGGCTTGCCGAAGGAAGGGCCTGATCCTGGGATTGAATTTGTTGGAAAGCATGAAGATACGAAGCTGGCGCAGCACATGAAGGACCGCTTTGGTCTGACAAAAGGAAATCGAGGGTATCAAACATCAACTATTCGGCACTAGAAAATTCGCTTCGCCTCAAAGCTCCTAGCATGCAAATTAATGAGGAAGTGCAGACCTAATGAAGTACCTGCCCCGATTGTCAGTATTGCTGCGAACTCTACCGAAGGATACAGTTACAAATGAACAGAGTACATTGCTAGAGAATTCCTTGCAAATGTCCGCGATGCACAGGAGAAAGGTAGAGCCTTTCATTATTCATGGTTGTTAATGCTTATTGCACTGGTAGGATGGAGAGAACCTACTGAGACACAGTTTGTTGATGTACCTCCGGAGATGCCTAGCGCAGCAAGGTATGCATATCTTTGGATTTCATAGGATAAGGACTTGCATTGGATGACGAACTACATGTTTGCCTCCTATTCGTTCAATATTACAGCCAAGATCCTGAAAAACACCGCGGCTCCGTAATGAGATATTTTCTCAGTATACTAGAGTGGCCAAATTCAAGGCTGATATGCATAATGTCTTCATCTAGGCTCGCGCAGATAACAAACATACATGGTGGAAGTTACCATACATGGTGAACCAGGAAGACATCCTCGCAGTAGTTCAGCAATGGCCGGCTGAATGGATGAAGGATGAAAGAACAAGGCCCGACATACTAGTCCCTCCAATAATAGATGTGGGCGCAGGTCCTAGTCAGCTGCAGCAAAATGACCCACTAGAAGAGAGCAAAGAACAAGATGAGTCACAGTAGAGCGAAGGTGACCATGGTGGAGATGACGGAGCTAATGGTGAAGAAGAAGAAGAATCAATCAAGACCATTTCCGACCCTAATCCCCCAGATAAGCGCAAGTCCCCAGAAGTGGAGGAAGTTACTAAGCCTCAGCCCAGAAAGAAAACTAAGGTGTCGAAGGGCAAGAATATCGTCGAAGAGCCCACTTTGACGATTGAAGAGCTTGATCAGGCTCTGATGAAGTCTACAGAGGTATTATCTAGCAAATGGGAAGATTTTGAAGCTAAAAATATTGATGTGCTCACTGGCGTAGCACAGCGAATTGCAGAACTTAAGGCATTATCGGAAAGAACAACAACTGGCGTTGCAGCAAGCAGTGCCCCAGTAGGCGCGCAGCCATATACTAGACAATGGCCAGCCAGAAAAAACAGAGGACAAGTACCAAGTGCAGCTCTTATAATACCTGATGCAGCATCCTGATCGTAGGTAAGCATGATAGTTGAGATAGATTACACTAAGTTTTCTATGTCGGAGCTGCATTTTTGTCAATTGGCACTCATGAAGGAGATCCGAGAACGAGACAGCTACACACACATGCAGTTAGAGAATACCATGAAGCAGAGGGAGATCCTCGAAGCACAATTGAAAGAATTTGAACAGAAGAAGAGGGAAACAGAAAACAAGAAGCCTACAATAGTGCGAGTGTTGGATGAGGTGTGTCGAAGTCTCCCTGACTTCGACATGCAGGCTGAAGAAGAACCAGAGCAAAGAATAGTAAAGATGAAAGACTATGCACAACAGTCTAGAAGCCAGATAGAGAAGATGAAAGCAGAACATGAGGCCCAGATTGCAGAGCTTCAGCTTTGCCTCATTCCTGAGAGTCCACCAGAGGTCAGGGAACAACGTCTCAGAGATATTCAGGCCTCAGCAACGAAGATCTCAGATCTTGTGAGTAGTGCATCAAAGCTGCTAGACGAAAGTGTCGAGGCCTAGACAAACTTGCAGGAAAACCCAGAAGTAGAAAAGTTGCAAGAAACCATCAAGTAGCGACAGACAGAGCTGGATGCAGCAAAAGCAGAAATCAAGACATTGCCTCCTATGCAGAAGATGCTTAAGGTAAAGCATAGTAATGAGCTCCAGTGAGAAATTGAGTCTTGCAGAAGAAAAGAAACACTGTTAGTGAGCTCTGTGCAGCCCCTCATTAACGAGGCCTTGGAGTTGAGCACTGCTGTGGAAAACCAGCTCAAAGTCTTGAAGGAGTATGATGCGTTTGCATAGGAAAAGGCCAACGAAGAATTTGCAGCAACATTGCAGGAGATAGTGTAAAAAGAGCAAGCAGCCGAAGATATCATGCGCAGCCTCAGCAAGCAGTTTACTATCTTTTCCAGCAAGATTCTTGCACTTGAAAAGCAGCAGAGTGTCTCGAGACGGGACACTGGTGAGTCTTAGGGGCCTGTTGGGGCTCGGACCTTGAAGGTCCTTAATTTTGGCAACTTCATGGTTTTGGTGCGAAGCTTGTAAGCGGAGTTGCGGCCCAAAATAGTCTTAGGGGCTTCGGGGTTGGGTCAAAGCCCCTCTTTTTGTAAATGTCCCATGGTTTTTGGGTACCCATGGTTTAATCCCATGGTATTGTAATAGTGCACTTGTATAAATAGGCACTTATGTAAAGGAGTCAAGAGAGTTTTTTGTTATGATGATGATGTGATGCGAAGAAGCTAAGGTCTATTTTTGGGTTTAAGGTTAAGTCCCAGCTGAGTGCATGGACGACCTCTGCAGCTAAGTGCACAGATCAGAACTGCTTTGTTTTGTAGATTGTTGAATATAAACGCAGTTCTGTGGACGTAGCCCCTACACTAGGGGTGAACCATGTATATCTTGTGTTGTGGTGGTTCTTTTTATTTTGTTCCTTTTATGTTTTTATGCATTTGATAAGTGGATTAATGATAAAGTAAGATAAATTGCTAAGTACTAACTTCGTTGTGAATTCTCAGTTAAGAGTTAAGCAAGAAACTGTCTTTTTATCTAAACTACGAAGCTATTTAAGTTAATATCGAAGCTCTATATTGCATAATTATTCTTTGTTAAGCCTAAAGGTACAGTAATATCCCTCTTTCTCCTGCAGAAACTTGATTCTGCAGCACCCCATAGCTGTTTCGGGTGAGACTGCAACCTGTTCGCAGGTTGTTGCCAAAAGGGCCAACACTGTGGGTCTGTTTATTGGTGTGAAGATAAAAGCATAAGAACCCGGGTCTGCCCCATCCGCCCAACATAAGCAATTATGTCCAACTCCATAGTAAAATGCAAAAACTTGAAAATAACAACTCCAATGATATTAACTTTAAATTTTAAACCAAAAACATTTACAAAAGTGTTTTGTAGTTTTAGGTAGCTTATCTATTAAAACTACAATTATAAACATTACATGTTCAGTAATATTGACAGAAACCATGGAAACCCCAATAGCAACACCATGTTTATTGAAATGGGGACTAGCATTAACCTGCCAGATCATATGTTCTTTGTTCACTAGCTGAATCGCTACATCTTCTGTTTGAGGTTTTCCAGTTTCATTGAAAATGACTAGTAAATTCTATCTTTCAGATTTCCTCCTGATGAAAATTATTGTTAATTTCTTGTTCTAGATAACAATGTCTATATTTCCACTCTAGTTGATAAAGACTTGTTATCAACCTCACTGCTTCTTCCAATAAAGATGTAAATTTTTCTATTTGTTCCTCATTTTCAGTTGTCACAACTTTAACGGATTTTACTTCCCCTTTTTGTTTTGGAAAATTATTCTAACTAGTTGTACTAACATTCCCTCAACATGTTTTACAATTGATAGAAATTTATTGTTTTCCTCTAGTTCTCCTTCCCCTCCCCTCCTCTGTAATGGTTTTGAATCGCTTTCATTGATGTATATTTAGCTATATCCAGGTTCTGAACATGCATGGTTATCATTGGCTTAAAACAACTCTACCTGGAAAATTAGTTATTTTGAACAAAGAGTGAGTAGAATACTGTGGCATCCCTAAGACTCTAACTGCACCAAGAGTAGTGACTAGAGGTGCTCAGTTCTATTAAAAAAAGAAATAGATTAATAGAAAAATAAAATTTATTGAGTTACTAGTACCTAATCAGGTCCAAAAAGATGTTCGAAACTTCCTTAAGATTTTACAGAAACTAGAACCATCAACCATTTTCTCTTCTAACAAAGGAGTTACCAGAGTCAGGGGTCGACCAGCTCTGGTTCTGAAAATATTGATTATATCCATAGATTAATTGTGAATACCAATATCCATTGACATGTTAAGAAGCAAAGCACAATAATTTCCAATACATGCCACATGCAGAACAAGATAAAGTACTTCTCCTAGAGAGATACTTCTATAGAATTAGTCTTCAATAAAAAACACAAACTAGCCTCTAGACTTGGTTCATGCCATGGATCTAAGGGACAAATTTAAATCGACCATTTGTTGACTAGGGCCAGTAGTGGTACCATAGGGTGTCTATCATGAAATGGGAATGTAGCTAGATAAATGGTATTATAAAGGTTCCTGGCATTGAAAAGGGCGTATTACCAGCCCAGTAGTGGTAAGGTAAGGATGCCCAACATGAAAGCGCCATGCATCTAACTCAGTAGTACATAAGGGTGTCCAGAATGAAAAGGGCATGTCAATCATTGGTCGTGGACCATGGTGCAGTAAGGATACCCAGTATGAAAAGGGCATGTCAATCATTGGTCATGGACCATGGTGCAGTAAGGATACCCAGTATGAAAAGGGCATGTAGCTAAGTTGGTAATAATAAGGTAAGAGTACCAGGCATAAAAAGGGCATGTAGGCGATTGGGAATAGCAATGCAAGAATACTCAGTCAAAAAAGACCATGTAAGTAAGTGAGAGAGAAAAATGAGATGTAACTCAGTGGGAGAGATACCAATCAATTGGGGCAGGTATATCCTGTCCAACTTTTCAACATATTCATCTGTCTGAAGTTAATTAATTTAGACAAAACATTTCATATTTTCCCTAGATAGAAATTTTTGATGTTTTGTTTTCAGCCATGGTATCAACAACCAATGATATTAAGAGCCACTGGATGGAGAGACTACATACAGTACTTGATCTATAGCTAACATTGTAACAAGACTTGACACATGCAAATAGAAAATGAAGTCCCCATGGATATAAATTTACCCAGCACCACCATAGATATCTTAATAAATTCAAAATTCTTGAAAGGGTTAAGGCAAACCATAACGACTAACAATTTTTTCAAAACACTCTAATATATAAACTTATGAACAGATTATAGTACAAGAAAATTGATCAGGAGACCCTATTTCTCATTCTATTCTAGTTTTATTTCCTATCTTGACATTGTATTTACATTGTGAATCGTTTTATATACATGGCAAGATAAGCACATCTTTTATCCCATGAAGCCCTCTAGTCCCATTTCTGGTAACATTGTACAGATAGATTGATATGCATTGTGATTGAGAATGCCAAATTAGTGACAAATTACCATATAAACGGTCAAAATACCGCACAAATCCTGCGCTAAGCATCCCAATAACAACATCATTAACTGTATGCATAGTAACGAATGTTGATTATCAGATCATCTACTATTGATACCAAAAATATCTCAAAACTCAAGGCCAAAATCGGTGCAATAGCTGATAGTGTAAAGACATATAAAGACCCCGTCAATAGCCTTTCTGACAATGGTGATGTCCTCAAGATCAACAGTGACATGACCAAGGGCCTTTGGAAGATGAAGATGATCAATTGTGAATCATTTTATATACATGGAAAGATAGGTAGATCTTTTATCCCATGAAACCCTCTAGTCCCATTTCTGGTAACACTGTATAGATAGATTGATATGAATTGTGATTGAGAATGCCAAATTAGTGACAAATTACCATATAAACGGTCAAAATACTGCACAAATCATGTGCTAAGCATCCCAATAACAACATCATTAACTGTATACATAGTAACGAATGTTGATTATCAGATCAGCTACTATTGATACCAAAAATATCTCAAAACTCAAGGCCAAAAGCAGTGCAATAGATGATAGTGGAAAGACATATAAAGACCCCGTCAATAGCCTTTCTGACAATGGTGATGTCCTCAAGATCAACAGTGACATGAGCAAGGGCCTTTGGAAGATGAATTAATCCCAGAGGCTCTCTGAGCATTTTTCTATCTTTCATCCACAGAAATGTATTCAGAAATTGGACAAGATCCAAAACTGTACACCATACCAAAAACATCACACCCCATAATGCCTGCAAGGTGCCTATTACATTCCATCTGGGCAATCTGCTTCGCCTGTATCTTTCAACATGTGGTATAGTGGGCATGGATTCAGGATGACAAGATTTTCTGGTGCAATCCAAGAATAGGGACATGAGATATGTGAAGTCTCCTATGCAGTGATGTATTTTAAGAATGACATTCACCTCAGCTTCTGCCTATTTGTAATTCAACACATGGATTTTCCATAAAGGCGAGGAGGGGTCGATAGGAAAGGCAGTAGCTAATGAGAATGTATACTTCTCAACAAAATCAAAACCCTGGGTATAGGAGACACTGATATTGGGCACTATAACATGATTATCTATATCAACATCCTTTCGGATCCATTGTCGATGCCCTTTTCTGCATCTCTTCTGCATCCACAGATAAACCATAATCTCAAGTCATCATTCGAAATCAAACTTTCCATGGAATTTATTTAAAAACATACACTTAAACAAAAAACTGTAACATTTGTACTTTTCTAGAATTTGATAGAAGAAAGAACCAAAGATAGAGAAAGCATAGAAGAGGAAAATGATCCACTATATCAAGGAAATTGCAACATAAACTTGCATCATATCTGAGCATATTCTAGAAAATGATTGGGTAAAAAGATCACTTGCCTTTGGAATAACAATGATGAACCCATCCCAGACGACAGAATAGGTCTTGGAAGCATGGGTTACATTTAAATAACTTTTCCTCAATAGCAAGGATAGTCATAATTTAGTCTCTTATACTGCATCTTTGACTGTCCTCCTGCTGCTTTCAAGAACAAGATATGAATTAGCAGAAAGGAAGAATATCTTTGGTTATAAAGAGGAATATTTTGACATCTCATAGTACATGCATGGCTGATAGAATATGGACGTGAGAAGCTCAATGGATATGGTTAGTACTTTTTTGAAATCTATCAATAGCACCCAACTTTATCCTCCTGGCAACCTACTCCTGCAAGAGACCATTGCAAGGATCCTCTCAACTTCAAGACATGTTCTAGCTTGTATCAGTGAATGTTCTAAGTCTAAAATCCATGTTTGTTTTCACTTCCAAAATATGTTTTCTGCATATGATCACACTGATCATGTCAAGGCTGTAATGCAGGCCTGCCAAAAGGTCACTCCAACCAAGTTTTGGTCTACAAAGAGAGACATGCTTGCTGATGACATCTCTAAAGAACAACTATTTAATGTTCTCCATGCCAATTAGATCTCTGTTGTTGAATTAATACAGTCTGGTCTACAGCGGCTAACTGGTTCTCATCCAGTTCATTCAATTGATTCAATCTTCTCTTCTCACAGGCAGACTGTTGACCAAGGTTTGACCAAAGGAAGTTACAGGACCTGTAATTCACCTTGCCATACAAGTTATCGAGGGGGAACAGTTCAATTGGTCTCTATTTTTATTAAATATGCTTCAAGCAAATTGCTTGGCAGCTCAGGATGAAGCAAACCACCCTTTCCATTTCTTGTGGTTGCTTATACTTTGTGCATTTGTTGGATGGAAGGAGCCGCCCCATACCCAGTTTCCACAGATAGCAGGTGGTGCGCCCAGAGGCGTGCGCTATGCCAGCTTATGGGAGACCAACAGCCCAGCCAAGAAAGTGGTAAATATGATGGTATTTCATGACTACTATCAGCTGTTGATGAAGGTCATTCAAGAGACACCACGGCTCAGCACAGAGACTGTGGACATATACGATAGCCGGCTTAATTTTATGGCAGACAGCCATTTAATCTGTCTGTGACCGAAAAGAACTAAGCGGGATGATTGGGCTCCTGGCTCGTTCAGGATGACAGCACAGGACGTTGAAGGAGTCACAAGAGACTTCGATGACCAATGGAAGCAGGAATATGAAGATACTACACCGCTACCATCAGACATTGCACAGACAGACCCCTAGGACAAGGGCAAAGACAAAACAGAGACCCAGGCACAAGGAACAACAGAAGTGCCACCACTAGGAGAAAAGAGAAAATATCCACCGGAAGGGTCAACAGAGGCACACACGCCAAAGAATGGAGGACAAGAGACCATAGAGACACCGAAGAAGAAAAAACACAAAACTTCAAAACCAGTTCTGAAGACCGCATTAACAGATGATGATTATGAACTCATCGCAACAAGGACGTGTGATACACTGAAGGACTCATTTGACATGATGAAGACATCGCAGGAAAAGATACCGAGCGCAGTAGAAAAGCAGCTTCTAGACTTAAAAATAATTACAGAGAAGACTGCCAGGATGCACATTCCACCGGTAAAGGTGACCACCGGGGAAACTTCGATACTGTCGATGTCCCGCAAGGAAAGATTAGCAAAAGATCGCCTCAACACAATGTTGATTCCGCCGGGAAGCATCTGATTCCCTGCGACAATGAAGGACCCACCAATTCATTTTAGGCAACCCATCGAGGTTAACCTTGCAAAGTTCCATATTGATCAGTTGCAGATGATCCAGCAGCAGATAAGCGCAGAGCTCAGGAGTAGAGAGCTCGCGACTTACAAACAGAATACGCAGCTGAAGCAACAGAATGCAACACTCACTACTAGCTATCAGAAAAAGGTAGACGAGTTAAAAACATATCAATACAGGGATCAGGAACTCTCTCAAGTACTACAGAGCATTGCATTAGAGCTACCCAAATGTAACATCGAGTTCGTGTTGCCTACCCCACAGAAGCTAAGAAGAGTTGCAGACAAAGCAAAGGCTCTGGAGGAAACAGTAACCAGGATGACAGAAACAACAGCTAAGATGGAGGAAGACTACAAAGCGCAGATTGCTGAGCTTGAGGCTAAAATTGAAGCTCAACCACCGGGCACCCCCCACGCAGACAAGGAAGCAAGATTAGAGGCCTTCCGACTCACTTCCGCACAGATGAAATCTCGCATCGATGAAGCACTGTCGGTACTCGAGGAGGTGACAAACACATGGGCGGAGTTAGATGCACCGCCCGAAAAAGTAGAAGTTCAGCAAAGTATTCAACAGATAGAGAATACTGCAGCAGCAATGAAAGAAGAAATTAAGGGCTTGGTAGCTCTTCAGAAGATGAGGAAGACAAAGGAAATGAACTGCTTGCAGCAAGAATCGCAGTGATTAAGAACAAAGGAGATACACATCAATGACCTGCTTCAACCCTACCAGGAGCAAATGACCGAGTTAGTCGATACAGTTGAGCAAAAAGTGAAGGAGTTCACTACCACCAGAGAGGAAACTGACGCCATAGAAGACGCCAATATTATTCAAGCTTTGCTTGACTCGGCACAAGAGCGGGTCGAAGTGATGCAGAAGGAAGTCACAGGACTTCGAGACAGGTTGTTGAGGACTTCACAGGAAGCCAAGGCAAAGCTACAGCAGGAGAAGCCCGCTGGTAGTGGCTTGGGGGCGAGCGACAGGTAAGTGTTAGGGGACTGTTGGAGCAGGGTCCCGCAGCTACAGAAGAAGCTGCTAGTTTAGCAGATAGATAAGTTTTGGCGGATAGAAGATAAGATAGAGCTATGATTCCGTAGTACGTTTCCAGCTACAGAGCAGAGATAGAAACCATGACTTTTAAGATAGAGAAGTCAAGAAAGGCAACGGTACCTTAGCGGCCGAGAAGAGAGAGCTCACCCACTGCATTGAAGGTAGCAGCGGAAGACAGGAGGGCTCAGCTACCCTCATAAAGGAAAAAGAAGCAATGAGGCCAAGGCATTGAAGACAAAGGACATGAGAATGAAGCGGTGCACAGTACCCATGATCAGCGACAGGAAGCATGGAAGACTGCAGAGAGCTATGGTGTGACGGAAAGTGGCTACCTCACGTATAGATATGGCCGACTGTCACTAATTAGGGTTTGGGTTACTGTTGGGATAGGTCCATAGTGTTGTAATGGCAAGACCTTTGGGATGCCTATAAAGGGATATATTTTGTATTGTAAAAGGGTTCGTTGGTTGGTTGGTTGGTTGGTTGGTTCGTTCAGTTGTTAGTTTTTGTAGATTATTAGACTGTTGTAAAAGCCTAGCTCTGGTTCTGTTATTAGCGGTAGCAATCTTACTGTAACCAGTAGCTGGCTTATAGAGCATGCATGTAACTATCCGCAGGGATCGACAGAGAGGGAAGAGTATATTGTAGGAGAGCAATATAGAGAAGAAAAGAGATCTAAGAGAGAAGATCTTGAGCTGCATATACGGTGCAGCAGAAATGTGTTTGACCTTCCCCTGAGCTATAATAAAACACAGTTCTGTGGACGTAACTTCCATCCTGGAGGTGAACCACGTTAAAATCGAGTGTTATGTGATCGGATTATGTGTTATGTTTACTTATGCATTTATCAGTCATTTCATGGACTTTGTTTACAGTTTAATGAATGAATGTGTTAATCAGTTCACGGCAATATAGAAGAATAAACATAAGTTGAAGACTTTGGCATGGTGTATGTGGGTTTATTTATGCTTTGCTTGAACAGTCACTAGTCGCAGTATTGAACAGCCTTGTATGTTGAGCCTTGCACGTCGCCACGAGCAACACTGAGTGTGATAAGCCACGGAGGTAGGATATCGTAGAGAGGTGATACTGCACTGGCAGACGAGCTACGGTGTGCGATACCGCAGGGTGAGGACTTAGCTTTGGGCAGAAGCTGTGTGTCGTACGGTGCGCGGTGATGCGGTAAGGTTGGAGTTATCGCGAGTCAGTGAAAGTGCGTGACGTAGAAAGAGACCACATGATAGTATAAAGAGATCTCGTGGCTAGAAGAGCTGCGAGATGAGGAGATTGTGCGACGCGCAGAGAAAGAGACCTCGCAGCTAGAAGAGTTGCGAGTCGCAAGTAGGATCGCCACAGGACCTGGTCCAAGACACTTGAGTCCTTGGCCAACCCATTAGAATCACTTTGGGTGAGACTTCAGGCCACTTCGCGGTCTGTTGCCGAAAGGGCCAGTGAGCTAGGGGTGTTTTTGGTTGATTATAGTAAACCCGAGTCTGCCCAAGATAGCCAACAAATGGTTCCATTGCCGGTTTTGAACAACTGAGCGCTACTGTTCTATTGGCATCCTACCAGAGAAGAGTTTCACCAGTGGCTGGAGTCAAACTTAAAGGATTTTGCCAAGAAAGAAAATCGGAGCCCTAGATTGAGCACAGAGGACTGGTTACAAAAGCATATCTCTTCAGATATACATGCGATATTTTTTGCAACCTATGGAAATGAGCTTTATGACTGGTTAGCAAAGCTAACTGATACAGGCATATTCAAAAAGAAAAGAAACATTGTCTGGACACCAAAGCTGGTTCAGACCGTGCAGAGCCTCGATAATCCCATTACGAGAGTAGTGGACTTCTGGCTTGCGAGTGTGCTAGAAGGCTTTGTTACAGAATTTGCAGTTGACCAGAGAAAAAGCTTCAGTGAGGCTGAGCGGTACTTCTTCAAAGGATATCGTGGTAAGTACCTAAAATCTCTAAACTTGTCCATTAAGATGCTGCTACATCAAAAAGGAGTAATGGACATGATTTCAGATGAATAAGTAAAAGATAGCAATGTCACAAGAGTTTGAAAGTGATTTTGATGACATTGGACGAACACGTAGTGGCAAGAAATATAAAGTAGCTTTTAGCTCTCCTATATTTGGAGATAGTTCAGACAATATTAGGCAACCGATTCATAGTACCATAGAAGAACCAGAGGGGGGTATCCCTTACCATCCCTATACCCCACAAAAATAGACCGGGACTCAGAGTAATCCCGTAGGTACTCCATCCAGTAGCTCACAGACAGTACCTACTACTGCTACATCGCCTTCACCTACACCGCAGAGTGGTAGTAATCTAGTCAATCAAAACCCACCGCAGAGAAATAGAATGGGATATGATATGAAGCTACCTACCTTTAAGGGTACAGGAGCAGAGGACCCGGAACAGCATTGGTTTCTATGCGAAGCCATGTGGACCATTAAACAAATCCACGATGATAACATTATTCTTGTAAAGTTGGTCACCACATTGAGAGAACGAGCTTTAACATGGTATATGAAGTACGCTGCCACACCCAGAACACTCGTTCAGGTCAAGACTGCCATGATTAAAGAGTTCAAGAAACCTAAGTCTGAGTCTCAGTGTATAAAAGAGCTCAAGGATATTAAGCAGCTACCATCAGAGTCAGTATGGGACTTTGACCAGAAATTCAAAGCTCTTATAGACCAAGTAAGCTTTGAGTTTGCGCCGGAGCAGCATAAGGAATGGTTTATTGCAACACTGCTCCCTCACATCAGACTTCCATTAATGCAGCAGAAACTCCAGATGCAGGATGACGCGTTGGAGATGGCGATGAAACTAGAAGCTTCACCTTTAGCTGAAACCAACGCAGGCATGACAACTCTACAAAACCAGTTGGCCAACCTCACGTTACATATACATGAACTTAAGAAAGGGAAAGAGGTTATGCAAGACATATGGTGCTTACAATGTAAAGCACAAGGCCATACCAAAGACAACTGTCCAGTATTTGCAGAATATTTAGCGTCAGGGGCTCCTAACCCCTTACCACAAACGCAAGGGCCATGGTGTGAAATATGCAAGACATGAGGACATCAGCCTCAGCAATGCCCTCTGCTTCAGAAGTATGTACAGACACCTAAGAAGCTATACTGTTTCTTCTGCAAGTCCGTCGGACATGATGAACAGAATTGTCGAGCCTATGATCTCATGTTAGATAGAAAACATGACGTGTACAGAGTCCAATCAGAAACACAGGGTCCAGCAGCAGGACCACAGCCTGATTCGGCTTACGGTGGCCGTGGAGGAGGATTCAGAGGACGAGGACGTGGAGGAGGCTTTGGCAGAGGAGAAGGTTTTGGCCGTGGTCACGGCCCAGTTACTTGTTATAACTGTGGAGTTGTAGGACACTATGCTAGGGACTGTCAAAGCCCCACCACCACTTGTAACTACTGCAAATATTATGATCATACTATAGAGGAATGCCCTACCTTGATAGCTAAGATCAGAGAGCCTAAACCAGCAGCACACCAGAACATCCAGCTTATTGCTGCTGAGCCGGATGAACCAGAACCAAGAGTCAACATTGTGATGCGTAGCGGTTCTTCCACCAGTGGCACATCGCAGGATATCGAAAAGAACACAAGTCAACAGTGGGTGCGCAGAGCTCCTAGTAAAGCAACATCACTCGACCTGCAGAAGAATAAATAGACATTTCACGAAGCCAAGGCTTCCTTTGATGAACCTACGCAATCAGGATCACAGGTACCTCCGTCTAGGGGCGTACCGCAGCAAGCACCTTGTGGCGATAGCCCTGAATAGATACCGCGGGCTACCACATCGGGAAGATGCGACGAGGATGAATCGACAGGAAGCGTACAATCCTTCCTGTGCAGTTGCTGAAACTCATGAGAAATGAAAAAGCTATTGGCGAGCTCCAGCGCATCATAGATAAGTGTCAGCAACCTTCTCTCTCGGGCAGTGCACACCGCGTTGTTCATAATATTACAGGACATACAAGGACCGGAAGAGAGATGAAGCTCACAGCATAGATTGGAGAGTTTGAAATGGATGAGGTCGTCTTAGATCTAGGATCAGAGGTGAATGTTCTGACTAAGCAGACATGGGAACAAATGGGTATCCCTCAGTTAGTCAGATCGCCTATCCACCTGAGATTAGCTAACCAACAGCGAGTATCACCATTGGGTCGACTGCCGCAGGTGCCAGTTGACATTGACGGAGTTCGCAGTTTTGCGGACTTCGAGGTTATAGAAATCATTGGCGACAGTCGACCGTATCCAGCATTATTAAGTATCGATTGGGCGATTGGTAGCAAGGCTGTCATCAACCTAAAGAGAAGACAAATGACCTTTGAGGATGTGCAGATCCGGTTCATCGCGCCGTTGGATCCTCACCAGGGTCCTAGATATATTGAACCTATCCGAGTAGAGGAGGAGGCACGTAACATGGATAGTCTCTACCAGATGACTGCGAACCAGAACGACTACATCAATCCAATCACCGAAGGGAACATTAGTTGGTGATGCGACAACTCATGCGCATCGGATTCCGATGTTGGTCTAGAGAACTGGCAGAACAAACTTTACGAAGTCTCAGCGCGCAGATGTGCGTTTATGAGTAAGTCACTGTGATGGATTGGCACAGAGATCAATGAGATTCCATCATATCATGGTCTGACAGATATCCAGGACTTCCTTGAGCAGTTTGAGCAACAGATTCCTTACGAGCAGAGGATCGCAGCTATGGACCTTGCAGTATGAGCCACACCTGCAAGATGGTGGTATGCGCATAAAGAGAATATCGCATCATGGGATGATATTAAAAGATTGATGGCAATCAGATTTTTTGTCGACAGAGAGTATGTCTAGCAGAACTACACAGGAGAAACTGATCCCAGGACACACATTCAGACATGTGAACAGAACTGGTCGGACATTCCCGAGGATGAATGGGTTCACCGATTCATTCACACATTGGACACAGTTCCAAGGAACTGGTATACAGAGACTGAATTGCGCAAGGGAACAACAACATGGCCACTTATGATAGATAGCGTTCTACTCACCTTCACTTTTGAATCTGAGTATCCAGGTATTGATCAGGCCCTACAAGTAATAAAGAGCAAGATATTTGAAGACTGTACCATATCAGTGCCAGCTCAACCAGAGTGGGATATCCAGATAGAAGAGGCGTTAGAGTGTTATAATTTTACATCAGAACCAAAGGAGGCAGATGAAGACCTTCGCAGTACCAACATTCCAGAGTTGGAAGGGACTCGCGATGTTGAGGGACCACAGTTAGAGATTCCAGCAATCATCGAACCCATCAAGATTAAAAAGATCAATATTGGCACAGACGCAGAACCTAAGTTTGCCTTTATTGGAGACTATTGGAACGATGAAATAGTCGGACAGATTGCAGATCTGTTACATGACTATCAGGACCTATTTCCCACCAAGTTCACAGAGATGAAGGGAATAGTTGGAGACCTGGGAGTCATTGGGATACCATTGAAGGAGGATGCTAGACCAGTAAAGCAGCGCCCATATAGATTGAATCCGCGCTACAAAGAAAAAGTAAAGGATGAGATCGATAAGATGCTGGCGGCAGGCATCATTGAGCCGGTAGAAGAGAGTGAATGGGTTAGTCCCATGGTCGTACAAGAAAAGAAAACAAAAGGAGACATCAGGATCTGTGTCGATCTGCGCAATCTCAACGATGCATCACTTCACGACCCATTTCCGACACCGTTCACTGACGAGGTATTAGACAACGTGGGAGGATAGGAGGTCTACTCCTTCACTGATGGATTTTCAGGCTATCATCAGATCAAAATCCACCTAGAAGATCGATCCAAGACCACCTTTGCAACAGAATGGAGCTCGTTCCAGTATACGGTAATGCCCTTTGGTCTTAAGAATGCACCAGCTATATTTTCTAGAGTAGTAGTTGCTGTATTTAAAGAATACATTCATAAATTCCTAGAAGTATATTTCAATGATTGGAATGTATTTGGACTAATCGACAAGCACATAGGAGACTTAAGACTGATGTTAGAGAAATGTAGGAAGCACCAGATTTCTCTAAACTTGAAAAAATGTATATTTTGTGCACCATTCGGTATATTGCTAGGTCATATTGTGTGCAGACAAGGCTTGATGGTAGATCCTACGAAGATCACCATCATTGTAAATCTTCCAGCACCCAACTCAATCAAGCAATTGAGGACAATACTTGGTCATATCGGGTACTACAAAAAGTTCATCAAGGGCTACGCAAAGATTACAGCACCAATGGAGAAATTGCTAAAGAAAGATGTAAAATTCCTATGGAATGAGGAATGTTAGCAGAGTCTAGACACACTCAAAGAAAATATGGTTACAGCACCCATCCTAGTATTTCTGGACTGGACTAAGCCATTTCATGTACATGTGGATGCATCAGGCATCGCACTAGGGGTTGTCTTAACGCAACCAGGAGAAGGGGACATTGACCATCCTATCACATACTCCAACAGAAAGCTATCGATAGGAGAAAAGAACTACACCACAACAGAAAGAGAAGGCCTAGCTATGGTGTACACGTTGCAAAAATTTAGGCACTACCTATTGGGTGCCCCGTTTAAGATGTTTACTGACCATTCCACCTTGAAGTATCTGGTCAATAAGCCAGTGTTAGGGGGGAGAATTTGCAGATGGTTACTCCTCTTTCAAGAGTATGATTTTGAAATCATTGTGAAACCAGGAAGACTGAATTCCGGACCTGATCATATGTCGAGGATAGACTCAGGAGAAGAGCCAAGTAACCTAGATGACAATCTGCCAGATGCGCCGTTGTTTTCTATCCAGATCCCAGACGATTACTATGCCGATATTATTCAATTTCTCACTACAGGAGTAGCACCTGATGAGTTTACTAAGCATCAAAAGAAGCAGTTGGTTGTTAAAGCAGCAGAATTCACCCTCATCGCAGGACACCTATACAAGTTAGGTTCGAATGAAGTTTTGCGCAGATGTGTGATGCTGCATGAAAAAGACGCTATTATCAGAGAGGCACATTCAGGAACCGTAGGAGGTCATTTCGCAAGAAAGCCGACTACGCAGAAAATCTTGGAGGCAGGATTATGGTGCCTACGTTACATAAAGACACCAAGGACTTTTGCAAATGCTGGGATATCTGCCAGAGGGTAGGAAAACCCTCGCGACGCGATGAGATGTCGCTGCGACCGAAGGTCACGCTGCGCGCATTTGACAAATGGGCTATAGACTTTGTGGGTCCTATCAACCCACAGGGAAAGCGAACTGGTGCGAGATATATTATCATCGAAACAGAGTACCTCACCAGATGGGCAGAGGAAAAAGCAGTAAGAAATTGTGATGCCGCTACAGCTGCACAGTTCCTTTTTGAAAACATCATCAGTAGATTTGGATGCCCAGTAATTTTGATGAGTGATTAAGGCACACATTTCTTGAACCACACCATTGAGGCCTTGACAGAAGAATTCCATATTCAGTACCATAAAAGCATTCCCTACCACCCACAGGCTAATGGTACGGTGGAGGCCTTTAATAAGATTTTAGAAAATTCTCTTACTAAGATCTGCAATAGCCAAAGGAATGATTGGGACCTCAGAGTTAACGTTGTATTATGGGCGTACAGGACCACATGTAAGAAACTTACGGGACACACACCTTTCAGCTTGGTGTATGGACAGGAGGCTATTATGCCTATGGAGTATATTCTTCCCAGTTTAAGAATCGCTCAGATTACCGGGATGACTGATACAGACACAGTGGAGGAAAGGATAGCGCAGCTGCTTGCCTTAGAAGAAGACAAATTCATCGTTGGATTCCATCAAAAAGTGCAGAAGGCACGAGAAAAAGATTGGCATGATAGACACATTAAGAGTAAGACTTTTCAGATCAGAGACCTAGTGCTCCTCTATGACAGCAAATTCATTAAGTTTCCTGGAAATTTTGAGACGCATTGGCTGGGGCCATATCAGATACAGCAAGTCACAGAGGGAGGCACCGTTCAGCTCAGCCAGCTGAATGGGGAGCTTATTCCCACATGGATTAATGGCAGTAGGCTTAAGCTCTATAGTGATAGCCACCCCACCACTCAGCCCTAGCTTAACCAGTTTATGACAGTGCAAATGTCCAGTGTAGTTGAAAGGAGGCATCGCACCGGGAACTAGTATACACCGGCAGGTATTTTCTAAGTATGAGGAATCGCATAAGGTCAGTTCATTTTGCGCAAGTCATCAGTGGTTTATAAAAAAAATAAAAAAAAATAAAAAAGAGAAAAAGTATTGTTTTACGCAGGTGATGCGGAGTCGCATCACGGCACTGCGATGTTCTTCCGTGCCACGTATTCAGTTTTGCAACCGACAGAGGGCCATTCAAATCACCCTCTGATAGGCAGTTAATGAGGAAATGACCGGTATATCTTACCATAGATTTGGCAGTAGTATAATCAATTTTTCCAGATTTGGAAAATCTTCGACGAGACCGGCGCCTGTCCACACACGTTTCGAGGAAAATTCGATCGGATTTCCGCATTTATTAAGGATCGGATGACGGGTGTGGTCTTGTCCAGGCATTTATTACGACTGACGGGTTCAGTCTAGATGACCGTTGCATCTGGGATTATCGTATTGGGCATAAAAGCAGAAAGTATTCCATTGGGACGGTTACGTTTGCAGAAAAATTGAGAGCTATAGAGTAAGTGTTAAGAAGTCCCTGTGAAGAGCTAAAGTTTGTTACAGAGTACTGTGATTCCCAGATTTCGAAGCCATTGCACGCCCAAGAGATTCCGCTAAGACGGTTCTATCTGAGGATGAACCTATAGCAAACATTTTGAGAAGGTTTCAGCGTCACGGCCTTGCAGGTGCTATGACGACGCCCTCTAAGGGTACTCTGCCAAGTTTGTCACAGCCCAGACAGCAACCACAGACAAGGAGCCAATCTCAGGTCAATGAAGAATCCGGCTCAGATCAGGAGGAAGAAGTTCATAGAATAATAGACTACATGATACCATGAGTTGAAGGCGCACCAGAGGTAAAAATTCCTAAGAATGCTAAGTATATTGTTCCCATACCACCCATTGACTCTCGAGTCAAGAAAAATGGAGATCTAGTAGGATATGCTGCTGTTGTTAAATTTGTAGATTATAGCCTGGGAGATGGTAAGACATATCCTCACTTCAAGCCGAACCAGTATCTAAAGATTGAGAAGAACCCAAGGACAGGGAGAAATGAATGTGTTCCCCTGCCACATGTCTAGATTCTTGAGCGGTCAGGTCTGCTCAACTTGCTGAGATTACCTCATTTTGGACGGGGTGCAGAGGTTAATGCCGTGGTGCGCATCTTACTTTCTTGTGTACACGGAGGGTACCTCTGGCTAGACAACAAGGTTGACCTGAACGTCGATTTGATACATCGCATCACCGTCCTGTCCAATATTGGTAAACACCTCGAGATACAAACAACAGGAAAAACCAAGGACTCCAAGTTACCACAAGCCCTAGTAAATAAGTATCAGCTACAGAGGGGAGGACGGGCTTATGACATTTCAAGCATTACAAATGATACACTTAGATTTACAGCCAATCTACTCACAGGAAGACTGTTGACCAAGGTTCGACCAAAGGAAGTTACAGGATCCGTAATTCACCTTGCCATACAAGTTACCGAGGGGGAACAGTTCAATTGGTCTCTATTTTTATTAAATATGCTTCAAGCAGATTGCTTGGCAGCTCAGAATGAAGCAAACCACCCTTTCCATTTCTCATGGTTGCTTATACTTTGTGCATTTGTCAGATGGAAGGAGCCGCCCCATACCCAATTTCCGCAGATAGCAGGTGGCGCGCCCATAGGCGTGCGCTATGCCAGCTTATGGGAGACCAACAACCCAGCCAAGAAAGTAGTAAATACGATGGTATTTCGTGACTACTATAAGCTGTTGATGAAGGTCATTCAAGAGACACCACAGCTCAACATGGAGACTATGGACATATACGATAGCCAGCTTAATTTTATGGTAGACAGCCATTTAATCTGTCTGCGATCGAAAAGAACTAAGCGGGATGATTAGGCTCCTGGCTCGTTCAGGATGACAGCACAGGACGTCGAAGGAGTCACAAGAGACTTCGATGACCAATGGAAGTAGGAATATGAAGATACTGCACTGCTACCATTAGACACTGCACAAACAGACCCCTAGGACAAGGGCAAAGACAAAATAGAGACCCAGGCACAAGGAACAACAGAAGTGCCACCACTAGGCGAAAAGAGAAAAGATCCACCGGAAGGGTCAACAGAGGCACACATGCCAAAGAATGGAGGATAAGAGACCACAAAGACACCAAAGAAGAAAAAACACAAAACTTCAAAACCAGTTCTGAAGACCGCATTAACAGATGATGATTATGAACTCATCGCAACAAGGATGTGTGATACACTGAAGGACTCATTTGATGCGATGAAGACATCGCAGGAAAAGATACAGAACGCAGTAGAAAAGTAGCTTCTAGACTTAAAAATAATTACAGAGAAGACTGCTAGGATGCACATTCCACCGGTAAAGGTGACCGCTGGGGAAACTTCGATACCGTCGATGTCCCGCGAGGAAAGCTTAGCAAAAGATCGCCTCAACACAGTGTTGATTCCGCCGAGAAGCATCTGATTCCCTGCGACAATGAAGGACCCACCAGTTCAGTTTAGGCAACCCATCGAGGTTAACCTTGCAGAGTTCCATATTGATCAGTTGCAGATGATCCAGCAACAGATAAGCGCAGAGCTCAGGAGTAGAGAGCTCGCGACTTACAAACAGAATACGCAGGTGAAGCAACAGAATACAGCACTCGCTACCAGCTATCAGAAAAAGGCAGACGAGTTAAAAACATATCAAGACGGGGATCAGGAACTCTCTCAAGTACTACAGAGCATCGCATTAGAGCTACCCAAATGTAACATCGAGTTCACGTTTCCTACCCCACAGAAGCTAAGAAGAGTTGCAGACAGAGCAAAGGCTCTGGAGGAAACAGTAACCAGGATGACAGAAACAACAGCCAAGATGGAGGAAGACTACAAAGCGTAGATTGTTGAGCTTGAGGCTGAACTTGAAGCTCGACCACCGGGAACCCCCCATGCAGATAAGGAAGCAAGAATAGAGGCCTTCCGACTCACTTCCGTGCAGATGAAATCTCGCATCGATGAAGCACTGTCGGTACTCAAGGAGGCGACAAACACATGGGCGGAGTTAGATGCACTGCCCAAAAAAGTAGAAGTTCAGCAAAGTATTCAGTAGATAGAGAATAGTGCAGCGGCAATGAAAGAAGAAATTAAGGGCTTGGTAGCTCTTCAAAAGATGAGGAAGACAAAGGAAATGAACTGCTTGCAGCAGGAAGTACAGCGATTAAGAACAAAGGAGATACACATCAATGACCTGCTTCAACCCTACCAGGAGCAAATCACCGAGTTAGTCGATACAGTTGAGCAGAAAGTGAAGGAGTTCACTACAACCAGAGAGGAAACTGACGCCACAGAAGACGCCAGTATTAGTCAAGCTTTGCTTAACTCGGCACAAGAGTGATTCGAAGTGATGCAGAAGGAAGTCGCGGGACTTCGAGACAGGTTGCAGAGGACTTCGCAAGAAGCCAAGGAAAAGCTACAGCAGGAGAAGCCTGCTGGTAGTGTCTCGGGGGCGAGCCACAAGTAAGTGTTAGGGGACTGTTGGAGTAGGGTCCCACAGCTACAGAAGAAGATGCTAGTTTAGTGGATAGATAAGTTTTGGCGAAGAGAATATAAGATAGAGCTATGATGCCGTAGTACGTTTCCAGCTACAGAGCAGAGCCGAAAACCATGACTTTTAAGATAGAGAAGTCAAGAAAGGAAACGGTACCTAAGCGGCCAAGAAGAGAGAGCCCACCCACTGCATTGAAGGTAGCAGTGGAAGACAGGAGGGCTCAGCTACCCTCATAAAGGAAAAAGAAGCAACAAGGCCAAGGCATTAAAGACAAAGGACAGGAGTACGAAGCAGTGCATAGTACCCATGATTAGCGCCGAGAAGCATGGAAGACTGTAGAGAGCTGTGGTGTGACGGAAAGCAGCTACCACAAGTACAGATATGGCCGACTGTCACTAATTAGGGTTTGGGTTACTATTGGGACAGGCCCATAGTGTTGTAATGGCAAGACCTTTGGGCTGCCTATAAAGGGATATATTTTGTATTGTAAAAGGGTTCGTTGGTTGGTTGGTTGGTTGGTTGGTTTGTTCGGTTGTTAGTTTTTGTATATTATTAGACTGTTGTAAAATCCTAGCTCTGGTTCTGTTATTAGCGATAGAAATCTTACTGTAACCAGTAGTTGGCTTATAGAGCATGCATGTAACGATCCGCGGGGATCAACAGAGAGGGAAGAGTATATTGTAGGAGAGCAATATAGAGAAGAAAAGAGATCTAAGAGAGAAGATCTTGAGCTGCATATGCGGTGCAGAAGAACTGTGTTTGACCTTCCCCTAAGCTATAATAAAACACAGTTCTGTGGACGTAACTTCCATCCTGGAGGTGAACCACATTAAAATCGAGTGTTATGTGATCGGATTATGTGTTATGTTTACTTATGCATTTATCAGTCATTTCATGGACTTTGTTTACAGTTTAATGAATGAATGTGTTAATCAATTCACGGAAATATAGAAGGATAAACATAAGTTGAAGACTTTGGCATGGTGTATGTGGGTTTATTTATGCTTTGCTTGAACAGTCACTAGTCGCAGTATTGAACAGCCTTGTATGTTGAGACTTGCACGTCGACACGAGCAACGCTAAGTGCGATAAGCCGCGGAGGTAGGATATCACAGAGAGGTGATACCTCACTGGCATAGGAGTTGCGGTACACGATACCACAGGGTGAGGACTTAGCGTTGGGCAGAAGCTGCGTGTTGCACGGTGCGCGGCAATGCGGTAAGGTTGGAGTTATCGCGAGTCAGTGAAAATACGCGACGTAGAAAGAGACCGCACGACAGTATAGAGAGATCTCATGGCTAGAAGAGCTGTGAGAAGAGGAGATTGCGCGATGCGAGCAGAAGGTCACGCGATGCGCATAGAAAGAGACCTCGCAGCTAGAAGAGCTGCGAGTCGCAAGTAGGATCGCCACAGGACCTGGTTCAATACACTTGAGTCCTTGGCCAATCCATTAGAATCACTTCGGGTGAGACTTCAAGCCGCTTCGCGGTCTGTTGCCGAAAGGACCAGTGAGCAAGGGGTGTTGTTGGTTGATTATAGTAAACCCGGGTCTGCCCAAGATAACCAACATGATCTAATCTATTGGGCTGGCCCATCCTTTAGCAGCTATCACAAGACTAGACATATCTTTTTGCATCCCTGAAAAGGTTAGGCCAATAGTAGCCCAATCTCAGTGCTTTGCGTCTCGTCCTTCTGTCTACAAAATGCGCCCCACAAGGCTCATCATGGAAGGCCTTCAGTATATGAAATATTTCATCTTCTCTTACACGTCATTTCATCTCAAGATCAAGGCCTGTGTAAAAGAGATGACCATTTACCCAACAACACCTGGCACTCTACTGAATAATTTTCCTCTTTTCTCTTTTGGACAAATGTGTTGGGAGCTTCCCTACAGCCAAGTAATTAGCGACATCTGCATACCAAGGGGAGTGAGCTGAAATTGCAAATAAGTGTTCATCTGGAAAAGAGTCCTCAACATGCAAATTATCATCACTGTTAGTGAAATGAGATAAGAAATCAGCGACAACATTTTGTCTTCCATGTTTGTCTATAATGGTAATATCAAACTCATGTAATAATAAAAGCCATCTAGTCACTTTGGCATTAGTAACAGGTTTATTCATTAGATATTTGATGGCAGAGTGGTCAGTGTGAACAAATGTAGGATATCCAGTAATATAATGTCGAAATTTGTTAATGGAGTAAACAATGGCTAAGAACTCCTTCTTGGTGACAGTATAATTATGTTCAGCAGGGGCTAAGTTTTTACTAATATAATAAATTGCATAAGGTACTTAACCATCCTACTAACCTAAAACTATTCCAATAGTAGTATCAGAAGCATCTGAAGAAATGTGGAAGGGCAGGGTCCAATTGGGTCCTCTTAAGATGGGGGCTATGGACAGTTTCTCTTTAAGTTTAACAAATGTTGTCTGGCATGCCTCATTCCAAACAAATTGCACATCCTTCATTAACAATGAAAACAAAGGAGAGGCAAGTTTGGAAAAATTTTCTATAAATCTTCGGTAATATCCAGCATGCCCTAGGAAACTTCGCACTTCTTTTTGAGTTACAGTAGTAGGTATATTTTTATTACCTTAATTTTCGAGGGATCCACCTGGATTCCATCAGCAGAGATGAAATGCCCCAATACTACCCCTTCACTCATCATCATATGGCACTTTTCAATGCTTAAAGAGAGTTGGGTCTATTCACAACGAGTTAAAACCTTTTTCAAATTTTCCAATGCTTCTTCAAAATCTTTTCCATAAGGAGTAAAATCATCCATAAAAATTTCCATACTATCATTAACTAATTCTGAAAATATGCCGATCACAGCTCTTTGAAATGTTGCTAGTGCATTGCATAAACCAAAGGGGAGCACTATGTAAGCAAATGTTCCCCAGGGACAGGTGAAGGTAGTTTTATCTTGGTCTTCAAAAGCAATCTGGATCTGATTGTACCCACTAAACCCATCCAGGAAGGAGAAGAACTTCTTCCTATATAAGGTGTCAAGTACTTGATCGATAAAAGGAAAGGGAAAATGATCTTTGTGTGTTGCCTTGTTCAACTCTCTATAGTCCACATAGACTCTCCATTTACCATTTTTCTTGGGTACTATTATGAGTGGGGACACCCACTCGCTGTCTAAAATAGGATATATAAATCTTGCTTCTAAGAGTTTCTGAATTTCTTCCTTCACTATGTCCCTAATATTGGGGTTCATTCATTGTTGATGCTGGCACACAGGCCAGGAATCACTTTTAATATAGATATGATGGGTGCGCAGGTTAGAGGGAATACCCCTCATGTCTGTGTACTCCCAGGAAAATGCCCCCTTGTGTTCTTTTAAGAGACTGATCAGATGCTTCTATTCATCTAGGGAGAGGCCGAGGTTAATATTCAGGGTTTTTCAATACTCTACCTCAATAGGAATACTTTTCGAATTTTTCAATACTGGAACTATATGTGTGTCACTAACTAATGCCTCTTCCATGAGATTTTCTTGTTCTTCCTCACCTAGAGTAATGTTCAGGATTTGATAAATTTCTTTGTTGACCAAAGTGGGTTCACTGATGAAATTATTAATGGCATCATGTTCAGTTTCATCCTTAAAGGTTAAAGCCTTCCCTATCGTTAATAATGGTTGAACGCCCTCTTCTTCCTCTGGCTCCATCCATAAAGGAGTTTTGGCTTCTAGGCTCGATCGAGTTGGAGGATAGAGAGTGAGGTTCTTTGTCTCGGTGCCATCTGATATGGTCATAGACCCAGATCGGCAACTGTGGCTAACCAAGGCCTTCCTAGGATCAGTGGGTGTCCTCCTAGCTGCAACTTAGGTTGTAAAACCAAGAAGTCAGCAGGGTACTCCCAAGAGTAAACTAAGATGAGGAGATCATCCAAAATTCCTTCAAGTTTAATGGTGGATCTATCTGCCCATTCTAAAATGATGGGGGTTGGCTTGATATTAGTGAGCCCAAGTTTCCTTACAGTTTCAATTGTCATGACATTAATCACTACTCCTAAATCTACCAGTACGTTGGGTATCTGTGTATGCCCAATATGCACAGTGACAGTGGGATTCCCAGGATCGTCATATTTGGCTAGAAGGGTTTTTCCCATTATTAATGCAGATAATTTCCGTATGACATGAATAGTGGGAGGATCTCTGGGTTTCCTTCCTGGTTTCCTTGTGCACAGATCCCGAACATTTCTAGCATAGATAGGTACATCTTGAAGAGCTTGAAGGAGTGGAATTTTAACATAAAGATTCTTTAACTCTCCTAAGAGGTTAAACTAAGGTTGTCCCACTACCTTTGGTAGCATTAATCTTTTAGGGTACGGTGATTGCCTAATCAGTTGAGTAGGCTGTGTGTCGTTGGGTATATTATCCTATGTTTCAACCGACACATCAGTAGGATGTTCAGCATCTTCAATGATAGGGGTCATATTATATAAATGTTGTGGGTTCACCCCTTCTTCCTACACAGGGGATGGAACATCCTCAATAATCAAAGGCTCCACTAACTTTCTTGATCGTAAGTGAATATCGTTGCAGGGCATAGGAGTAAGGGAGTAAGCAGGCATGTTGACAGTCTCAAATTGATGGACTGTTTTATTATTTGGGTTAGGATTAGGTTGAGCAAGCAGCTGAGGTCATATCGGCATGTTAGGGGTAGCATTGTTCTGCAATTGCAGCTGCGACTGCTGATAAGGCTGAGGATATTGAGGAGGGTATGGTTGCTATTGATGTGGAGGTTGTTGAGGAAATTGGTTCTCTGGATGGAAATTCCTCCATCCAGGAGATCAAGAAGTTGGTTGGTGTGGTGGCTGTTGTTGAACCTAGGGGTTCCAGGAGTTAAAATTTTGCATTGAAGGTTGAGAGGGGTACCATTGAGGATTGGAATAAGATGAAGGGAAATGTGTATTCATGTTCTACATATTATTCCAATTATTCATATTATTTGAAAATGGAAAAAGTTCTAGAGTCATACCTTGATTTCAAGGCTGCCAGGGCTTCTTTTGTGCAATGAAGTAGGCTGGTTCCACCTCTGGAGTTGATTCCTGCAGAACAGCCTTCACTTGGGGTAGTGACGAGCATTTTTTTGTGTCATGGTTCAGCTGACACACTTCTGTCTTGTCAAGCGGGCACTCCTTTAGAGGGTGGTTCTTTCTACATCGAGGATAGAACACACCTAGTGTGAGATCCTCTACTGCTTATTTCTGCTTTTCCCTTAGTACATCTATTTCTGAGGCGATAGAGCTCATCATATCTGTTTTAAAATTTTCGAGGAGAATTCCCATCTCTGCACGGGTGGCCCCTCCATTATATGAATTCTGAGTTCTATCGAAGACATCACATTCTAATTTGTCCCATTTGTCTCGCTTGTTATTCCTGGAAGATCCCCTGGAGTACCTTTTACACAGTTCCACAATTTTCTCAAAAGGCTCCTTGGAGATATCCCCCTTTCCTAACAGGTTTAACATATCTAGGTAGTCATCCCTAATCCCACGAAGCAGGATTATCTTGAGCACATATAACCCCATATTAGTCTATCCAGCTCGTTGCACATTGTATAAAATCCTCTTGACAAAATATTCCATACTTTTGTCGTCCTTCTGTACCATTTTAAACAGTTCTTCTCTCTTGTCCTTGGTGTTGCAATATTCCTCATATTTCTCTAGGAACATTTGTTTCATCCTATCTCAATTAGTAACAGTTCTACCTCCTAGGCTCATAAACTAGCGTAACGCGTTGTCCTTCAGAGTGGCAGGGAAGAGCTTCAGCTTCTGTGCATCGGTGGTGTAGTTATAGCTGTGACAGAGGATATCAAATTCGAAAAGAAATTCATCTGGATCCTCTGCCGCTTTTACATGAAAGCGGGGCAACACCAATGGCGATATATTTTTCATAGGGGTTGTCCCTTTTGGTTGTTGAATTGGGAACTGAAGTGTAGCCACCATCCCTTCATGCAGGGAATTACCTTCATGATGATGATTTTCTCCCATTGCCTCTTCCTCGTCAGATTCGTGTCTGTTACTCATATCTTCTTATGTTTTCTCCTCTTCATTCTTCCATTGATCAACGAATTTCTGATGGAAGTGTGTCCACTCATATTCAGTTACAACCTTCCCGTTAATGTGATAGATTGTACCTCGATCAACAGATCCTGCAGTACTAACTTTGTCCTCCTCTACAGGGGTATTTGAGGGTGTTACAGCTGCTCGTGTGTTCTCCACTATGGATCCTGACACTGGAACCCCATGATTGGCAGGGCTTCTTCTGATAGGTGTTTCGTGATAGCGAGCCCTGGTAGAAGCATTAGTTCTATCAACTAGATCGTCAATGAATGCTCTTCTCCCCAATTTTGGACCTCGACCGCGACCTCGACCACCTACAGTGTTAGTGTTTTGTGGGGTTCTGGGATTTATAAGATGGTCATGCTGCACCATTCTTGTATTCATGCAACCCAAATTATTCAAACAGAAAAACTGAAGAAGACTAAATAGAAACAATTACAGGATGCAACTATGATAGTGTTTAATACTTATCCTCCCCGCCAACGACGCCAAAATGTTGGGCACCCAATATGCAAGTTAATTACAACTAACATATGGAGTGTGCAATATTTATTGTCAATCCAGGGAAGTCTTTTATTTCAAGGATAGCATGCACTATATATGCTTAAACAATGAGTTGTTGTAAGTAAACAATCCTATTCTTTGTTCAGCTACACTCATCCCAAGAATCCACTTAATCTAGTTTACCTTCTAAGGAATACAGTTACAATTACCTTTTACTGTTCTTGATCTAGAATTGAAAGATTCATGAAATCACATCTAGATTACTTTTGCAGAAAATGAAATCCTGTTTACCAAACCATCTAATGATTCACCCAACTATCTTGATCTAATTATTCTAGAAATCCAAAAGACATAAATTGAGTTCAGCTATTCTAGGAATTCAAAATATAGGAATGGAATTCTGCAATCATGAAAGCAAAGGAACAACTTGAAAGGATCTATGGAAACAACAATTAAAATATCTAGGGATGAACAGGGCTATTACAGCTACCACACAGTTGCATAAGAAACAATTACCTATACAGTCGACTATCACACCATGCCACTACAGCTTTCCAAGAGATGCAATTAATAACACACTCTAAATCCACAACTCTTGCAGCTTACTATGAGGAAATTAACTTAACACAACATCACACAACAGAATAATTAAAATTCCTAATTTAACTTAGCAATCCCCGTGGGAAGGCGGGCCCAGCCTTCACACAGAGATGCTAGGAATAACACACGTTAAAACCCTGAGATCTGAAGTAACTCCTTGTATTAAAAAGGTACATCAAATACACAACCTTAGTCATAGATAATACAATAATTTGGTTAAGGGTTCAACCCCTGGCTCAAAACAGTTCCCCATATTTATACAATATCAATCATAACATCCTATCCCTATTATTGGGCATCCATGAATATTTCTGATCTTCAGGCAGCCTTAATTACAACAACTGTTACAGCCATGGCAGGATGAGAGTAGGAAATATAGGGAGACTATTAATTCACCCAGAAATAATGATATCCATAGATCACAACTATACATGAGCAGCAGCGCACTGTCGCCTTTTGTTGCAGCTACCCTTGTACATCTTTTCCTGGAGTAATATAATGAGACCGCATTCTTTGGGCAATGATAATATGGATGGCGATCAGCTTAAGCAATGAATGTCCATCTTTCCCTTAGCATGTTGAGCCCGTTATACTTGCATTCTCTATATCTCGAAATACCTTTATAAACCATCATATATTAGCATATTTAAAGATATAGAGCCTTAATTACCACAATCCTAGGCATTAATAAAATGAGACAATAACTAATCATACCTTTGTGACTTGAAGAGCAGAGTGAGGGAAAAACATCTATTTAGCATGCTCAAAAGGGTAGGATAAGGCAAAAAGAGGTGGATAAGGATGGTCAAAAAGGGGCCATTTCTGGGCCCAACAGAGTACACTAAAGATTTGTGTGTTATTCCTTACCTTTATTGATATCCTATAGCTGGAGTGTAAGGTTCATGAGCTGAGCCTGAAGTTGATTCATCCCAACTACACTCTCCTCGATAGGTGAAGGCTCGAGCTTCATCGCAATCTCCAGGGATTTTCTCTGTGTCGCTATCTTTTACTGCATCAATGGTTGTCGCATATGAGAAACCAATACTGCAATAAACCATTCTTTATGTTGGAAATCGCTCATAGAAAAACTAACTCTGGCCATCAGTGTTTTGAACCTTTGGTCGAAGTCCCAAACGGTCTCATTAGGAAATTGCTTAATTTCCTTCAGCTCTGTACTGTATTGTTCTTCTGACTTTGGTTTTCTAAATTCCTTGATTAGTCCCATTTGTATCTCATCCAATGCCTTTTCTAGAGCCCCCTGAGGAACTTGTATAAGCTTCATAAACCAATCGAGCGTGCGACCCCCCAGAGTAGTCGCTAGCTACCCTTTCTTTACATCATCACCAGTGGTCTTTCTAACAGTCCACACTGTTTCACATAAAAACTAGTACTGCTCGGGATCATCGATCCCATTTCCATGGAACAATGGTAGCTTCATGTCATCGCCCACCATCCTAGCCCACCTTCCAAGAGATGTCGATCTACTACTAGACTATTTCTAGCACGTCAGGAATGTCGACGTGGAACTTGGAGTTTTTCCTGAGTTTGGAGTGGTGCACAGAGGCATGGGTACATTGTTGTCTGGGTTTGATCTTACCATCATTTTAGGCGTATCGTGGGCCTGGTCATCCTTGTCGTCACTGTAGGGTCGCTTCGTCCCATGTGGTTTTCCTTCACGGTCTTGCGTTCCGATCGCAGCAAGATCGTCCCCTGTCCTCTGCCTCTTCTCTAGTCGGAACCTTGCTCCTCCCCTTGTACAACCACTTTATTCCTCGATTTCCCTCACAATCTCATCGAAACTTGCACCCATCTACCCCTTACCTTCTCATTCATCTCTCCCCTTGGTTGCGGTATTCACAGCCTCCGCACACCAAAGTGCTACTACTCTAGGTGCATCTTGAGTATACCCTTCTCGCAAACCAACATTTTAATTGAAAATTGAAGTGATAGTAAGAACCTACCTCTAGGTTTGTTAAATAACTCCCTCTCTACTTCATTGTAATATTTATTGGTGTCGACGACGAACTCGGTGATATATCCCTCTAGGATGCTATCCAACCATTCTTCGACGATGCTCGACGCTCTGTTGTCGGTCTCCTGCAGTTACTGGATCGGTTCAGGGGTCCACGACTTCACTTCTCCTCCTTGGAAGTTCGTCTTCTTGTATGTGAATCTCGCCAGCCACTCATACAATATGATAGGAAACTCGCAAAAGAAATATTCACGCAAACCATCGTGGATATACCTTGCTAACCACTTGTTTGTTGTCAACGTAGGCTTCTGATTTTATGTCTCGGCAAATTCTCTCAGCTTCTGATCAAACCACTCTTGAAGTTCTGGTCACGTCGGATGCCACATCCATTGTTGGGTAACCATTTGTTGAGTGCCACATTCCCTCCTCTCAGTTGCAACGAGGTCCCTGCAACGAAACAATTTATTGGCACGATCTCGACCAATAAAACCCAATCGGCAGGGGTTCCACTCTGTTGACGCTCAACACGACAAGATCTCCTTGAGCATTGGCCCAGACAGGTTTTACCCCGTCTAGCAGCACCCGTGGAGCGAATGAGGTCTCACCCAATATGTTCAAGGTAGAGGTGTCGAAACCAATTTTCCACAGTATAGAAGGGTTGGGCCATTAGACATTCATCACTATAATTTCCATATCTACTTGCTCAAAAACAGAACAATTCATCATGTTGTAATTATTCATTCATCATTTTAGCAGATCTACTAGTACAGAAAAACAAATCTAAGAGATGACGGTATTCAAAAGCATCCCATTATTCATTCATATGCATATCATTCAGCATCATAATCGCAGCAGTGAAAAACAAAAAAATAACAGAGGCAATAAAAGCTCAGATCAATCCACATCACATTGTATTAATTCCACAGAACAAATTGCAGATCAAAATAGACACTGATCCAGTATTACTGTGTCCAGTATTACATCTAGTATTCCCTTGTTTCTATCTCTCTCTCTCTGCTTCGCTCTATATATGTCTCTACATGAATAATTCTTCTATTTATAGGCTTGCGCCTTTACATCCAATGCCCACTTCTAGCTAACTTCTAACAAAATTCTAACTAATTTAACCACTAAGGACCAATATTCCAAGGAAATGGTCAATGAGTACAAAAAGTGACGTAAAATATAAAAAGTGGACTATTTTCTGCCTATCGTGCTATCTTTGCCTTGCGCAGTGCCTCGTGAGTATGCGCAACATCTTAGATGTTGCGCAACTCATTTACCTCCAACCCTTTGCCAACACTTATGGGATTGCGTGACGGAAAAATTTCATTGTTGAACCATCCCACTGCCACTGAATTATTTGGAAGCACATTTTCTTATTTTCTCCCGATCTTGGAGTCGTCTGCATCTTCGGGCTCCCTTGTGCTTGGGAAGGAAGCTACCATCTCCACTTCTAGTTTGCAATTCACCATGCTGTTAAAAGATCCTTCAGTCTCGACATTCTATTACATGAATTAGTGTTGGGATATGGTCGTCTCCATCCCAGCAATGAGTATATCCAATAGAGGAGGAATATTCATTGACTCAGGAAAAATGATCACCTATCTTTCAATTTGTAGATTCCTCCTTCTTCAAAACCAATTATAGTAGCATCATCTATTGTTTTCTCTTTCGGCCACATAAGAACTAAACCATATATAAAGGAAACTCTAAATCCTTTCGTATATAGCGCTGAGATAGAAAGAAGATTCTTCTTCAAACTTGGAACATATAATAGTTCTTTCATCTTCATGTGAACTTTCCATTTTTTAATTTGTAAAAGGCTTCTCCCATTCCTTTGATGGGGTACTGGTAATCATCTCCAAGTTGTACCTTATGTGATTAGTATTTTTTGGTAAGGAAAGAGAGTGAAACCTTGTGTCCTGTCATATGTTTGGAAGCACCACTGTCTATGAGCCAAGCGTTAATTCCATGAGTGATTTATACTGTGAGAGCTTAAATTAGGACATACTCTTCACTAGAGTCTTAGTTTTCTATGGCCCTCTCCTTATCCGATTCATTTTCTTTAGGTGCATGGGTATGGTAATTTGGTTTCTTCTTCTTGAGATGATATTTCTTAAGAGGAAAATGTCTAGCAATGTATCCCATCCTATGACATGAGTAGCATTGAAAGGATGAATAATTGCTTCTAGGTTTCTTATTCCTTTTGAAGTTGGTAATCTTCTGGGAGATGAGCCTTGATTGGTCTTCCTTTCCTTTCTTCCATTCTTGGTGTGAGTAGATACATATTTATCTTCGTTATCATTTAGCTTCTCTTCTCTATTCACTATCCTTCCTTGTCTGTGTACACATTCTTCCCATATCTTGTTGAAATTGGTTAAGTTTATTCTAGCACATATTCCTCTAATGAAGGAATCACATTCTCTCGGAAGACCATTCAGGCTGGTCATGTTAGATTTTTATCATTTAAGCAATATTATCTAGGATCTTATCTCAGAGAATAACATGAAAAGCAATAATCACAAGAGATAAGAGACACAAATATTTTCCTTGGGGGAACCATAAAGGAGAAAACCACACAACTTCCTCAGAGATAGAATGAGCACCAATGGAAGCAGTAAAACCCAAAGACATAAAAGATGATCTCCAATAGGTGTTCTCTCTCTCTCACTTGTGTGAGACTTCCTCTCTCACTCATGCACCCCAGTTGAGTGAGTGTGTGTGACAAATCGAGGGTCTCACTCTCTATATATACTAGTTTTTGACTTTACAATTACTTACTAGGGCTGACATCTCTAGGAGAGTCTAATAACCCTATTGTCCCTAAACTGTGGGGAATTTTCCCCTCTGATCAATAAGGAGGATTAACCTCAACTCAACTGTGGGGACTATTGCCCCGACTTGCTATGGAGGGTTAACCTCAATGACTTTACATGACTTTATTATATTAATGACTTTCTCGATAGGAACATCGGGGTATAATGAAATACAATTGATTCTCCCGATAGGAACATTGGGGTACGATATAATATATACAAGTGAATACATTTTGAAGTTACAAATACATCAACACTCCCTCTTAACTAGGAAGGTATTCTCTCGACACAATTCATCAACACAAGTCTTCGTCACTGGATCAAATCTGGATCATCATCAAAGCTAGATCATCACTCGATCATCATCACTAGATCATCATCACTGGATCATCACTGGATCGTCATCATAGCTAGATCATCATCAAAGCTGGATCATCACTGGATCATCATCATCATCATTGTTTCCACTATCTTGATCAAATGGTTCTATCTCTCACTTCTTCTCATCATAGGAACTTCTATAGAGCCATCCTTTTTCATGTTGGTTGTAGGCCTATACTCCATGTAGGTCTTCATCTTCTTCAACACTTATATCTGACCATGGGAGGAACACATCTAGCATCCATGTCAGAAAGGCCTGTCCAGCACCTGCATCTGACCATGGGTGGAACACATCCAATATCGATGTCAGAAAGGAATTCCCAACACTCACATCTGACCATGGGAGGAACACATCATGCATCCATGTCAGAAAGGCCCAACACTCATGTCTAACCATAGGAGGAACCAATCCTGCATCTATGTCAGAAAGGCTCTGCACTTGCATCTGGCCATGGGAGGAACCAATCCTGCATCCATGTCAGAAAGGCTCTGCACTTACATATGACCATGAGAGGAACACATCTAGCATTCATGCCAGAAGGGATTTGCACTTACATCTGACCATGAGAGGAACACATCCAGCATTCATGTCAGAAGGGATCTACACTTACATTTGACCATGAGAGGAACACATCCAATATTCATGTTAGAAGGGATCTGCACTTACTTCTGACCATGAGAGGAACACATCCATCATTCATGTCAGAAGGGCTCTACACTTACATATGACCATGAGAGGAACACATCCATCATTCATGTTAGAAGGGCTCTTGGTCTCATCACTTCCTCTTGGAAGGAACCTTGATATGGAGAACACCAAGCTTCTCCCTGGATTACTCAAACTTCACTCTGACCATTTCTAGCATAGAATCATATCAAGACTGATTACGTCCAAGGATAACCTGCGAGCTTCACCAAGACTAATTAAATCTGAGGAAAACCTATAGGACCATTTACGTCTGAGCCACCTACGAGCTGCACCAATATTTTATGATCATACAACCTGTCTCACCGGCTATGCTAGAACTCCCTCTTTCTATCTAGATCACATACTGGAGCTTCACTGCTCCTCTCTACATCATACAAAAATGCAAGTAAGATCAATCAAATCAAATAGTAGTTTTCAAAAGAAACATACTTCCTCCCAAATAGTCAAGCAAGTGGCAACATATTTTTCCTCGGCTGTACTCAATGCCATGTAGGACTCCTTCCTACTAAACCAAGAGATCACACCTGATCCCATACTGAAGCAACACCCCAAAATTATCTTCCTATCAATGGCATTGCCTTCCCAATTCGAATTCGCATAACCCTCCACGTTAATGTTCTGATTTGCCTCATACTTGAGCCCATAATCAACTGTACCCTTTAGGTACCTCAGAATATTCTTTGCAGAAATCAAGTGAACATGTCTCAGATCTATCAGGAACTGGCTCAATGTGTTCACAGCCGCACCAAATATCTAGTCTCGCATTCGTCAGGTACATCAAGGAACCAATCATCTGACGATACATCATGGAATCAACTGACTCTGACGAAGCATCACTCAATAGCTTCATGTTCAATACCATAGGTGTGGTCATAGACTTGTAGTCCATCATCCCGAACCTCTTCAGGATCTCTACTGCATACTTCCGTTGTCCCAGAGAAATTCCATCTGCATTCTGCCACACCTATATTCCTCGAAATTAGTGCATCATACCCAAGTCCCTTTACTTGAACTTGGCAGCACGTCTCCTTCTTGGATTTTTAATGAGTCCCTCTTTTCTGTCAGAAACAAGTCATTGACATATAACAGGAGCATCACTAGTCTTCTGCCTTCAATCTTGGAGCAAAGATTGGAGTCTGCTTTACTCTCAGTAAATCCTAGAGCCATCAGTAAGCTATCCATCCAGTCGTACCATGTCAAATCTCAGGATCTTCTGTAGTCACTCCCTCTGAAGTGAAGCATCATTCTCCCTCTGCCTTTTGTACTCTATGCATTGAAACATTATGTACCAGAGTGACAAGTAGATTCCTCTGCTACTAATATTCTATGTATCCATCTAGGGTCACTGGATACCAAGATCCTTTATCTTAAACCTTTTTCAAAATTTATTCTCGCACCCATCTATGAGATTTTCATCCTCTATAGGATTTCATCTTCAACCTTGTAGCAAAGGTTAAGATCTTCATCACTCTAGGTGATCTCCAAGCTCCTCATGTATGTGTTATCCCATGGGTGCCTTCTGAGCTCGTACAAGGCCTTCTTTTATTTGCACACATGATTATGCTTGTCATGTGTCTAATATTCTAGTAGATGCAAATGTATCTTTGTAGTCTATGCCTTCTTTCCATGAGAAGCCTCGTGCTACGAATCTTGCCTTGTATCCCACAGACTTCTCTTCAGGTCTCGATACCGCATTCTAGTCATCATTCTTCATTTTGGATTATTAGAGTGAATCTTGAACTGTCGTCACTTGTTCTTTAGAACAAGTCTCATCCTTCTTTTCTTGTAGGCGATTGTACGCTATCTTTCCTACAAGTCGAATGCACCAGTTGTATGATTAGAAACATTTCATAATGCATATTCATAATGGTAAATTCTTATGCATAAAGATATAATCATGCAACTATTTTAGTCAATACAACATTCATCCATATTTCATGGAAACTTTCTAGATGCCTTCCATCTCTACAAAGACATCATTGAGATTGTACACTAATCCAATATGTTAGCAAAGAGGTTTCATTCTAGACAAGTAGCAATGGAGAGTTGTATATCACCATGAGCTACTTACCCATGAGCTAAGAATTCAATTGTCATTTCATGATATTGTTTTGCATTTGTTTATATTCAGTTGATGTATTATGCATGATAGAATGTTTATGCGGTATCTCCTAAATTACTCCTTCTATGTGTCTAAAATTGCATACTGAGGTAGCCTCGTCCATCTTCCTTCCAACACCATAGGTTTTAGCATAATTTGTTTCACCAATTGGGACTTATGAAAGTTTTCCCAAGGTGACTTCTTTCAGGACTGTTTATCATAGAGAACTTGTACGGACTTCCACGTGTCACTGTTTCACCTTCATGGTCTACAAATTTTACCATAGAAATTACAGTCTGTGCCCTATCCAGAACATCTTGATAAATTTAATTTGGACCTTTGTAGCCCGAGATATAGAAATTCTCCCTAGGTGTCCTATTTAGGGATGAATCCTAGAAGAGGCTGGAACCCTGAATTGGAGGAATCATATCTCCCAGAATATGGAGAATATGAGGCTACAATTTTTACACAAGGTACATCAGGACTTTAGATTCATCTTGTGAAACTTTCAGCCCCTGATATTTCTTCAATCTCAAGATATAGCGAATGTACCAAAACTACCAGTTTTAGTATTTTAGGGTTTTTTCAGGCTCGAGGTCAAACTAGGGTTTGAATTTCTTGGAGTTTTACTCAACCAAAAAATTTGACCTTGGTCTCTAAAATTTGATTTTGATGAGGATATAAATTCTATGCTGGGCTCACTCAAAAATTCCTCTTTTGTAAAAATCCTTAATTTGTCGCAGCAAAAACTGAAAATGCCCGAAATCAAATTTTGCTTCGATAGAAAGATGCGCCTTTCAATGGAGAGTTAGCCTAGCCTCCTTTTGCTGATGGATTGTGGAGAGAGACCCAAAAAGTAAGAATCCATAGCTTCTACAGCTACACAGTGTCTTCTTCTCAGGTTAGCTCTGATACCATGTTATATTTTTATCATTTAAGCAATATGATCTAGGATCTTATTTGAGAGAATAACATGCACAGCAATAATCACAAGAGACAAGAGACACAAAGATTTTCCTCAAGGAAACCATAAAGGAGAAAACCCCACAAGTTCCTCAGATATAGAATGAGCACCAATGGCAGCAGTAAAACCCAAATATAGAAAATATGATCTCCAACAATTGTTCTCTCTCTCACTTGTGTGAGCACTTCCTCTCTCACTCATGCGCCCTAGTTTAGTGAGTGTGTGTGACAAATAGAGAGTCTCACTCTATATTTATACTAGTTTTTGAATTGACAAATACTTACCAAGGACGACATCTCTAGAAGAGTTTAATAACCCTAGTGCCCTTGCACTGTGGGGACTTTACCCCCCTGATCAACAAGGAGGGTTAACCTCAACTCAATTGTGGGGACTATTGCCCTGACTTACAATGGAGGGTTAACCTCAATTAATTTCCATGACTTTATTATATTAATGACTCTCCCGATAGGAACATTAGGGTACAATGAAATAAAATTGATTCTCCCGATAGGAACATCGGGGTACAATATAAGATATACAAGTGAATACATTCCGAAGTTACAAATACATCAACATGTCCTCACCACTTATTCTTCTTCCACCATGTCACTAATGGATTCTAACTATTCTTTGATATGATATACTCTTGAGAAATATGATTGCATGGTCTCAGTATTCTGTATATTGACACCCTTGAGTTGGTTTGTCAAAGTCATTCTTTTGTTGATTTTCTTACCTTCAAACATACTATTTAGTGCATTACACATTTCTTTTGGAGTATTCTTTGAATATACCTGGGGGATTAGCTGATCCTTGATAGAATCAGCTATGATCTATTTTACTTTGATCACATCCATTTTGTGTTTGGCCTTTTCCTCTTCTCCCTCTGGTTCCTTGACCTCATCTTTGATAAAGCCATCTAGGTCATGTTCTTCAAGGATGAGCATGACTCTGTTCTTCCTTGCTATGAAGTTATCTGCTCCCTTAATATTTTCATAAAGCTTGGTGTTTTTTTTCATATTTAATGAATGATAACTTCAAATGGAAATATAGGGGATAGAACTTACCAGTATGAGGACTACTTTTGGAATGTGCTTCAGGATGACTTAGGGTTTGACTAGAAAACCCTAATTTTCCAACCGGAATCACTTGTAGAGATAATTGGAGGAAAATATGTGATTCCCTAAGACGAGTTAGACTGTATCTTCCTTTTCCGGAATATGAGGATGGAACCTTGAAAAATATGATGCCCTAGTTTCTCTCGGCAGTAGTGTTAGCTTAAAAAGTGAAAATCATTAGAATTGAATTCTGCTTCGACAAAAAGATGTGACCTCCTAGGGTGAGTTGAATGGACCTTCTTTTCCAACTGATATGTGAAGGGAGGTATCTGGAATAGTGAACCCTAGCTTGTCGGATTGTAGGATGAGTTGTTGCACAATGTCTTCTTTCATATTGGCTTCAATACCATATTAAGATTTTAAAAAGTTGTTATACCAAAACAAAAGTATCTCTGAAAGAATAATAACCACAATAGAACAAAAGATAACACAGATATTTATCCTGGGAAACCCTCATGGGGAGGAAAACCTAGCAAAAATTCCTCTACATTGACTTCAAACAAGTACAATGTAAGACCCAAAGAATAAGACTAGACTGCTTCCTCTCCTCCAGATGCACAGTTTCTTCTCTTTCTATCACAACTGATTGAGTGTTCTACTTGTCCAAATGAGGGAGGAACGTATCATATTTATACTAATCAGTTGAGAGGCCTAATAACCCAACATGTCCTACTTCTCCTTGTTTCTAGGGTCAGCATGCCTTGGGAGACTCAAAAATACATTTTAATAATACTTGTGTGGGAACTACTGACCCGACTTACAACAGAGGTTTTACCTCAAGGATGTACATGACCAAATACATCAATGACATCCCTAATCAGAGGAACAACATCTATGGAAAGGGTAATAACAATAATAATACAAAATAGAATATCTTCCACAGTTACATTTCTTTAACACTCATGTCCATAGGGAATTCAATGAGGTGGTGAACTCCCTCTCAAAGTGAGACCTTTTTTGTGACAAAGGATGCCTTTTCATACAGGAATTCATTGAGGGAGATATCTCCTATGAGGAGAAAGACTCTATTTATTAGAGTTGGGCCTTTGTTGTCTTTTTATTCCCTTTTTTTATAAGAAGGGACATTATATTAATGTAGAATTTCTAGATACATAGCTTTCAAAATAGTTGTCCTTGTTGGATTATAGACTGCACGGCATCTAGGTATTCAACCCTTAAACTTATGACACTAAAACCATTCCTTTTCCCAATTACATAATCAGTAAAATAAACCCCAACTAGTCCATAATATTCCTACTACCGACATATTGCCTAATAAACTATAAGGATTAACCAAACTTAGTATCGTAGACATGAAAACATAAATAAATCAGAGAACTAGATAAACAACATTAGTGCTCATTGGCCCTTTCTTGACTAGAAGAATACAGTGCATGATGTATGATCCTAGTGCAAGTGCACAAACCCCCATAAAATTTGATAGCAACATAAGAACCGCCCAGACCAAGCAACAAACCCTAAGTGCTTCTGCAAGGAACCACAACACCTACATAAGAACCAATACCATGAAGGGGATATAACTTAAGGCCGAATTTATTAACAATGAGGTCAATTTTCTTATGCATCAACCGACTTTCGTGATTGTGCTCCTTCCATGCATTGATAGTTTCCATGTCCCTAGCCACTTTTTTCTCCCTTTTCATCAGCACATGTGACATTAGACCCTTCATAACCCAATAGGTGGCATTAATGCAGTCATATGCCAAAAAATTCCCTGTATTCAAACCTAAGTCCAGTACCCATGTCTCATCCACTTCCTCTCGAATGTCATCCATATTAAGGGCACTAACCTTCTCCCAAAGATCCTTCTCAATCCTCTTGATCTCCTCTCTAATAATGGGGGGAATTATTTCCTTAAATAAATGCACCACCAGAATGACCTTCTTCTGCTCACGACTAAACTTCACAACTTTACCCTTCCCCTCTCTCTTCTCATCCTTCTTAGACTTACTCCCCATGGGAACCATGACTATTATCCTGGGGGATAATCTCTCTCCCACACACAGGGTATTTTGTTTAAAAGTTCACACAAGATCAAAGAGGATATATTGGGATAGAAACTTACATAAGAACCTATAGTTTCCATCTATATTTATAGAAATCCATCCAATCCATCTCTTAATGGTGTCCATCATTAACATGCACTGCAACTTTGATCATAAGACAATCCCTATAGATCCACCATCTTTTCCCATTAGATTATCGCACCTCACCCTCTGATCAAGGACCTTTCCATAACAACCCTTCATCATTACCATTAGGGGTACTTAATGGTTCCCTCGAATGGACGTTAAATTTGATGGTACAAACACCATATGTATGAGGGTATGAGGGGATTCATTATTACCCTAGGTTCCCATAGTATCAACCTTGTGGGACCTAGCTAAGTTATCGTCACCATGCCTCATGTAATCCCTCTCCTCCTACACTCATTGAGCATATTGAGTCACCAAACTAGAAAATTGATTACCCCAATCATACTCACCAAAGCATGACAACTGGCCCTCCACAATCCTAGCTTCTTGGTTTTCCCCCACATTGGCCAAGTGGTCTACCACCTTGTTCCCATTGCGTTTGACATGGAAAAAATCCGATACATGGGGCGCATTCAGGAACACAACGATCTTTTCCACCATGTATGTTAGACACTAAATGTCCTATAACTTGGAAACCCTTTTCCCAATCTGCAACGTTTTTTCCATCTGGATGATGACATTCGAATACCTCTCCACCACCATTGGCTCCCAATCGTTGTTGGACACCAATCGAATATCGTACATAAGGAATTCTACCTCTTCCATGTTGTTTGTTTCATGGAAAATACAACCATGGTAGACCTGGAAAATACAACCTTCCTAATTTCTGACCACTCCTCCAAAACTAGTAGATCCCAGGATTCATTTGGACACCCCATCAAAGTTCAACTTAAAATCTCCATTTGGTGGAGGAACCCAGACGGATGGGCTATCGAAAGGGAATTTTTTAGGTTTGAATTCGACACGGCCTTGGATTGAATTGGTTATATCCCATCCAGCTAGGATTCTTTTCTCCTAACTTCCCATATTCCATTCCTTTTCATCCCACTTCGTAATATTGATCATCTCATGAATGTGGGTTACCACTTTTCTCCAAACGTGTTGGGAGTTTCTCTTTTTATTCTAGAAGATCATATTGTTCCACTCCTTCCAAACTTCCCACATAAGGAAACCTGGGAACATAAGCCATATGTTAATAATGATGGGGTTATGAAAATATTTAAATTCCACGCTCTAATGGTTTGGTTTGTATGTCCCCTCACACGGTTTGATCTACGGAATATCTCTAGTCCTTTGTCCCATAAAGCATAGGAAAACATGCAAGAGTCCAGAAGGTGGTTCATGGACTTCTCCTCACAATTACACAAGGGGCATTATGGAATGGGCCACAAATTCCATGTTTCTTAGAAATTTCCCCAGTCAAGATTCGTCTGTAGATGACAAACCGCATAAAAATGGCCACCTTCGGCCATAGATTAAAATTCCACACCTTCTTCCATACATCATCACCAAAGACCCTTTCACGGTTAGTCCATAAATCATAGGATTCCTTGGTGTTGGAATTACCTCTCTTTTAATAACCCCATAGGAATGTATCAAGTCCATGTTGTATCCGAATGCGTCTATCCTAAAGAGCCTCTTGGATTTTAGGCATCTCTTTAGCACATAATCTAGGGCTCCACCAATCTAATGGTTTCCATTCATGATAATCCAATTGCATATTTTATTTACATTGAAATTCTATTATAATAACCTTTCGTATGTATGCAAGAAGGCAAGGCATGCATCAAAGGACCAATAGGAGGGTGAGAATCCCCACAACGTAGGCGACTCAAGTGAAGTGTGGGCTGCCCCTAAGCCTAGCCCAACAATGTCACGTCGGTGGCTCGGCACCTTTCACACTCCCTAAATGACCTTCCGTGACCAGTCGAATTTCAACGTTGGAAGTACGCCGAGTTCTTCGAAGCACTCCGAGTTCGCGTGGGATAAGCGTTCACCAAATCGCCCCGTTTTTCCGGCCGTTTTTTTATTAAAATCAGTCAAATGTTTGCTGTGAAATTGTTTATTTCATTATTTTGGAATTCTACTAATTTTATTAGCTAATTCTATACTAAATCGGGCATTTTAAAACTACCCAAATGATTAAAATTACGATTTAATTCCTCGAAAGTACGATTTACAGCAAAATTGATCTGCCGGATTCCGGTGAGTCGGGGGCGATTTGGTGAACGCTTATCCTGCTCCCGACGAGTTGAGATATTCTCATTCAACAGCACTCCCGCACTTGCCTCAACGCGAAAAGTCCGTCTAGAAAATTAAAAGTGAAAGTGTCTGACTGACCTGTCAAAAATTTTTTTAACCTGAAGTGTGGGTTGCCCCTAAGCCTAGCCCAACAGTGTCACGTCGGTGACTCGGCACCTTTCACACTCCCTAAATGACCTTCAGGCTTCCGTGACCAGTCGAATTTCAACGTTGGAAGTACGCCGAGCCGAGTTGAGAATATAATTAAAAGAAAGACGGAATCTTCGCGTTCCCCGAGGGAAGTGCGGGAGGCAGTTGGATATTCTCATTGAACAGCACTCCCGCACTTGCCTCAACGCGAAAAGTCCGTCTAGAAAATTAAAAGTGTCTGACTGACCTGTCGACGCCGTTAGTTACGCTCTACAAAATGAAGATACAACACGATGATTGCTCATATTTATTTAAATTATAATATCAATATAAACTTCAGGTTCAACTAAAGCTTCACTGATTATTTTCAATTCAAAATCTCACAACAGATCAGACAATGCCCAAAAAAAACGCATTCGAAGAGACGGTTCTGTTGAGTTGAATAGTAAATTAGACGTATGTAATAAGGCACTCGTCGACTTTGAAAGACCTGTCGATATCGTTTGTTAGTAGAAGATGAAGAAAGTTGTGAAACGATAATCCAATTGCATATATTTATGTAAATACAGCCTGTATGCATCGAGGGTGCACTATAAAACGTCCACCTCCCGGCCTTTATAAATCCAAGAAACGAGTGGAGTACTCGAGTGGAGAGAAGGTTTTTTTAGGAATAGAATACCATGAGCTTCTTCACAATGCTGAATTTTGCAGCTATTGTCTGCCTCGCTGCAATCATGTTTGGAGTAGCTGAGACTGCGGCTGTAAACTTTCCAAGTAGCAACAAAGTTTTCAATAGAAAAGTGGGCAACTTGGGAAGCAATGTTAGATTTCCCCTAATGCATATTTATTCCGAGGGTTCACCGTTCCGACCTCTTAACAGGACGTGGGAAAGTTTGATATCTCAATCAATTAAAGCCGACGTCAGTCGCCGCCATTTTTTGAAGCGCACTTCTCGTTCGTTCAAAGTCGGCGAAGAAGAGGAAGCCAACGTCCCTGTTCAGTCGGCATTGAAATTCAAAACAGGGGGCTACATAATACAAGTGGATTTTGGGACGCCGAAGCAAAGCATGTATACACTTATAGACACTGGTAGTGATCTGCCTTGAATTCCATGCAATCAGTGCCAGAACTGTGACTCGACTGCCGCTTCACCTTTCAACCCCACAACGTCTTCGTCATATGAATCACTGGCCTGTGATTCAGAGCCATGTCAGCAAGGAATGCCTTCGTCATATACGTCTTGCGGGACGCAGTCGGAATGTAAATTTGATCTCAACTACGGAGCTGGCTCTCTCACCGGCGAGGTTACCGGTCTGCTTTCTTCGGATACGATCACGCTCGGCTCTCAACAACTTCCTAATTTCTCATTCGGTTGTGCGGAGGCCGTCAGTGGAGAAAGTACATCAACGCCGGGGCTGATGGGATTGGGCGACGGACCGCTTTCGCTGTTGAATCAGGCCACCACCACTGAATTATTTGGCAGCACGTTTTCTTATTGTCTCCCGATCTTGGAGTCGTCTGCATCTCCGGGATCCCTTGTGCTTGGGAAGCAAGCTGCCACTTCCACTTCCGGTTTGCAATTCACCACGCTGCTAGAAGATCCTTCAGTCTCGACATTCTATTACGTGAACTTGCAGGGAATCAGCGTTGGGATACGGTCGTCTCCGTCCCGGCAACGAGTATAGCCAACGGGGGAGGAACGATCATCGACTCGGGAACAACGATCACCTATCTCGTTGCTTCTGCTTATACGGCTCTCAGAGACGCTTTTCGGGCGGAACTCCCGAACCTGCAGGCGACAACCGATAACGGATTCGATACTTGTTATGACTTCTCTTCTTCTTCAGTCGACGTTCCCACCATAACGTTGCACTTAGAGAGTAACGTGGACCTAGTTTTGCCAAAGGAAAATATTTTACTGAACCAAGAATCGGGTGTAGCTTGCTTGGCCTTCTCGAGTTCTGATTCTGATCGTTCCATCATAGGAAATGTTCAACAGCAGAATTGGCGTATCGTTTTTGATGTACCGAATTCTAAAGTGGGATTTGCCCAGGAACAATGTGCTGCTGCCTGATACTCTTTGCTTTCTGATCATATTTTCTCTTCCCCTGCAATACTTTCATCCATTTCCTATATTATCTACGAATCCTGTTTCTTTTCTCCCCTTCAGAAGCTGTTTTTGAGATCACGGTCGGGACTCTAGCTACAATCCTTTATTTCGTCCGGTCTTTATAATATATTCTTAGCGTGTGTTTTTGTGTGAAAAGTGTGAAAAAAAATATTCTTAGTGTGTTTTTAATAATAATAATATCATGAATGATTATTAATTTTGTTTACATGGTCAAAACGTTTCTTCGAGGAATTTAACGGCAAAAAAAACTGTTTTACAATTGGGTCACTGATTAAATAATTTTCTTTAATTATAAGGGAAAATAGAAATCTAAGGTCAACTATATGTTTGATTCAAAACAACAAATATGGGAATATTATATTACCGGCCATTTAAGATCCCAAAGTAACAAATATGAGAAGATTATACTAGCACGCCGCGGAGTGGGGAAATGAAACAACCAAGAGAAAACTGGGATATGTTTAAAAAATGAAAGAAAGTTGTGTGGTTTATGTGATGAAAGTAAATGTAGGAAAATAAGTGAAAATAAGTTACATTAAATTTCACATAATTGAAAATAAGTTTCCTCCAAAAAAGGCTTTTGTAAAGCAAAAATGTCCAAAAATCCAAGGTGCATAGTTTTAGGAGTTTTCCAAGTTTTGGATAGCTTCATAGAACCTTGAAACCCCTAGACTTGGAGGAACTATATTTTTGAATCTGAAACCTGACCTAGCAGACATCAAAATTTCTGCACATCATAATTTGCACAAGCCACACCATTTTTCTTGTACGTCATTCACATGGGTCCTCTTATAATCTCATGTATTGAAGATCATTGAATGGCCAAATAAGGTTGACATGTGAAGACAATATTTTGTTTCAAATTTTTAATATCCTAAGTCAATCTTACTATTGAATATCGATAGTATATAGTCAGGATGTCCATATCTATAGTATATAGTCACGATGTCCATTAGTAGCTTGTTGCCCAATTTCCATGATGGCATTACTAGCTTGTTGTCCAATTTTCATGACGTAATGAATGCATAAGCATAATCCGACCCTTGTTCACGCACATATTACATATTGTAGCTCAAGGGGCACAAGTTTGATAGAGGTAACAATTCTATTGAATTTGTTTTTACCTTTTCTCTTTAGGCATAGTGCCCTTGGCTCCAACTGATATGTAAATTATAAATTGGAACATGAAATTTAAAAAAGTTACATGTTCTACTTTATACAAACATAAAATTTAAAAAAATTGCAAGTTCTACTTTATACTTACAATCTTTCGCAATTTTTAAAAAGATCTATTGATATTAATGTAACATAGATCTTTAAATTTTCTCATGTCTAATGAAGAAAATATCTGTGTTATATCACAGTTTTAACCTACTTATTACTTATAGCATAGAACCAAAAATTCATTTAGCCAAAAAAAAATTAGTTGACATGTATTTTTATGAAGGAAATAAGAGCTATCTTAAATCTAAAAGAAATGCATGCTATAAAGGTGGGCAAGGTCAAATATTGTAAAACCTAAAATAAAAATATTTAACATGAATATGAAGATTTAAAGTGAAAAATTGAAAGAACGTTTTAGGTTCCTCATTGATCATGGATAGATACTTAAAACACTGAATTTCTGTCGAAACAATAATGCGTTAAAAGTGCTTGCACATCTTAATATTCACCCTTCCATAATTTCCAATGTAGTTTATGAATGATCCTTCAACAGCTTTAATATTTAGTCCATGACCTCAATGTAATCACAGACATCCTACCATTGTGTCAATAACATGATTGGTGGGCATTGGGTGTCCACTTTTGATTCCCTGTTAATTTTCCCAATTTCAAAGTGGACCTGAATGTGGATCTGTTTACGGTATGATATAGTTACTCCATTTTCCATGCCTAAAACTCTAATCTATTTCTCTAGACGATTTTGATTGATTGTCCTTTACTCATGCATGATATTATTCACCTTACGAACAATGGTCCACCTACCTCGTCACAAGTTAACCGTTTCGTTCACACTGAACTATCCTACTTCTTGGATTAGCTATTTGCTAGCAGGAACACTTGATTTGCCGGCAGTAACATCGCTATTCACCAAATCCTTTATTGGCCGATGAAAATTAAAATGAAACCTATAACGGAATAAAACCATAACAATATTTTTGATAATTTGAAGAAATATGTACCATGTTCAATTTTAACACAGTTCGAGTATTTTACAATAAATCTTTTATAAATATGGGGCACCTGCAAGAAGCTTCTACCCAAAGATGACGCATTAGGAGCGTGTGAGTGAAAAAAAACAAGAACTTGCACGCACCCCTAGAGGCGTGCAGTGCTCCTGCTTCAGCAGTGCCAAACCTCCACGTCGGATTGCCAATGTGGACAACAGGAGCACGTGTGCGCTCCTAATGACATGCACGCACGTGTGTGTTTTGTGCGATCACATACAGGGACGTGCGCGCGTCCCTGTGTTTAAAAAAATAGTTAACAGTTTTGGTTTGTTCATCATCATCATTCCATTCAAAATGATTGAAAATAAAATCAAAGCAAATTTTCACCCAAACCTATTATCATCATCATCATCATTGTTTCTCATCATCGTCGTCATCATCATCATCATCATCATTATCGTCATCCTCATCATCATCATCATCATAGTCATCATCCTCATCACCATCATTGTTCATCATCATCGTCATCGTCATCATCATCATCATCATCATCATCATCATCATCATCCTCCTCCTCCTCCTCCTCATAATCATCATCCTCATCGTCGTCATCATCATCATAGTCATCATCCTCCTCATCTTCTTCATCATCATCCTCCTCATCCCCATCATCATCATCATAGTCATCATCCTCATCATCATCATTGTCATCATCATCGTCATTATCACCACCATCATAGTCATCATCATCGTAATAATCATCATAGTCATACTATTTGTGATCATCATCATCGTCGTCGTCGTCATCGTCGTCGTCATCATCATTATCATAGTCATCATCATCATCATCATCATCATCATTGTTCATCATCATCGTCATGGTCATCGTCAACATGGTCATCATCATCATCATCATCATCAACATCATCATCCTCATCATCGTAATCATCATCATCATCATCATAATCATCATCATCATAGTCATAGTCATCGTGATCATCATCATCATCATGATCATCATGATCATCATAGTCATAGTCATCGTGATCATCATGATCATCATGATCATCATCATCATCATCATCATCATCATCATCACCATCATTCTTCATCATCATCGTCATCGCCATCATCATCATCATCATCATAGTCATCATCCTAATCATCATCATTGTCATCCTCCTCCTCCTCCTCATCATCATCTTTCCATTGCAAATGCTTGGAAATAAAATCAAAGAAAAGTTTCAACTAAACCTATCATCATCATCATCATCATTATGTTTAAAAAATGAAAGAAAGTTGTGTGGTTTATGTGATGAAAGTAAATGTAGGAAAATAAGTGAAAATAAGTTACATTAAATTTCACATAAGTGAAAATAAGTTTCCTCCAAAAAAGGCTTTTGTAAAGCAAAAATGTCCAAAAATCCAAGGTGCATAGTTTTAGGAGTTTTCCAAGTTTTGGATAGCTTCATAGAACCTTGAAACCCCTGGACTTGGAGGAACTATATTTTTGAAACTGAAACCTGACCTGGAGGTGGAGAGACTATACCTTTGAAATTAAAACTTGAACTATGCCAGACATCAAAATTTCTGCACAACATAATTTGCATAAGCCACACCATTTTTCTTGTACATCATTCATGTGGGTCCTCTTATAATCTCATGTATTGAAGATCATTGAATGGCCAAATAAGGTTGACAGGTGAAGATGATGTTTTGTTTAAATTTTTTAATATCCTAAGTCAATCTTAGTATTGAATATCGATAGTATATAGTCAAGATTTCCATATCTATAGTATATAGTCACGATGCCCATTAGTAGCTTGTTGTCCAATTTCCATGATGTCATTACTAGCTTGTTGTCCAATTTTCATGACGTAATGAATGCATAAGCATAATCCAACCCATGTTCGTGCACATATTACATATTGTAGCTCAAGGGGCACAAGTTTGATAGAGGTAACAATTCCATTGAATTTGTTTTCACCTTTTTCTCTTCAGGCATAGTGCCCTTGGATCCAACTGATATATAAATTATAAATTGGAACATGAAATTTAAAAAAGTTACATGTTCTACTTTATACAAACATAAAATTTAAAAAAATTGCAAGTTCTACTTTATACTTACAATCTTTCGCAATTTTTAAAAAGATCTATTGATATTAATGTAACATAGATCTTTAAATTTTCTCATGTCTAATGAAGAAAATATCTGTGTTATATCACAGTTTTAACCTACTTATTACTTATAACATAGAACCAAAAATTCATTTAGCCAAAAATAAACTAGTTGACATGTATTTTTATGAAGGAAATAAGAGCTATCTTAAATCTAAAAGCAATGCATGCTATAAAGGCGGGCAAGGTCAAATATTGTAAAACCTAAAACAAAAATATTTAACATGGATATGAAGATTTAAAGTGAAAACTTGAAAGAATGTTTTAGGTTCCTCGTTGATCATGGATAGATACTTAAAACACTGAATTTCTGTCAAAACAATAATGCGTTAAAAGTGCTTGCACATCTTAATATTCACCCTTCCATAATTTCCAATGTAGTTTATGAATGATCCTTCAACAGCTTTAATATTTAGTCCATGACCTCAATGTAATCACAGACATCCTACCATTGCGTCAATAACATGAATGGTGGGCATTGGGTGTCCACTTTTGATTCCCTGTTAATTTTCCCAATTTCAAAGTGGACCTGAATGTGGATCTGTTTACGGTATGATATAGTTACTCCATTTTCCATGCCTAAAACTCTAAGTTATTTCTCCAGACGATTTTGATTGATTATCCTTTACTCATGCATGATATTGTTCGCCTTACGAACAATGGTCCACCTACCTCGTCACAAGTTGACCGTTTCATTCACACTGAACTATCCTACTTCCTCGATTAGTTATTTGCTAGCGGGAACACTTGATTTGCTGGCGGTAACATCGCTATTCACCAAATCCTTTATTGGCCGGTGAAAATTAAAATGAAACCTATAACGGAATAAAACCATAACAATATTTTTGATAATTTGAAGAAATATGTACCATGTTCAA
>LPNX010816298.1:266668-324168 GCA_001517045.1 Pseudotsuga menziesii | reverse complement strand
CTCATCATCATCATTGTCATCATCCTCCTCCTCCTCATTATCATCACTCCATTGCAAATGCTTGGAAATAAAATCAAAGCAAAGTTTCAACTAAACCTATCATCATCATCATCATTGTTCCTCATAGTCGTCATCATCATCATCATCCTCGTCCTCATCCTCATCCTCATCATCATCATCACCATCATTGTTCGTCATCATTGTCATCATCATCCACTTTCTAATCCTCATCATCATAGTCATCATCCTCATCATCGTCATTGAAATCATCCTTATCATCATCATCATCATCATCATTATTCCTCATTATTGTCAGCATCATCGTCAACATCATTGTTCATCATCACCATCATCATCGCCATCATTATTCATCCTCATAGTCATCTTCACAGTCATCATCATCCTCCTCATCATCATCATCTTCATCATCAACATCATCATCCTCATCATCGCAATCATCATCATCACCATCATAATCACTTTCATCATAGTAATAGTCATCGTGATCATCATCATCATCTTCTTCTTCATCATCATCATTGTTCACCATCATAGTCATTATAATCTTCCTCATCATCATCATCATCGTCATCATCGTCATCCTCTTCATCATCATCATCATTGTCATCATCATCACCAGCAACATTGTTCATCATCGTCGTCATCATCATCCTCATCATCATCATCATCATCATCCTCATCCTCATCATCATTGTCATCATCACCATCATTGTTCACCATCATCATCATCATCGTCATCATCATCATCATCATCCTCCTCCTCCTCCTCCTCCTCATCATAGTCATCATCCTCATCATCATCATTGTCATCATCCTCATAATCATCATCATCATTCCATTGCAAATGCTTGGAAATAAAATCAAAGCAAAGTTTCAACTAAACCTATCATCATCATCATCATTGTTCCTCATCATTGTCGTCATCATCATCATCCTCGTCCTCGTCCTCATCATCATCATCATCATCACCATCATTGTTTGTCAGCATTATCATCGTCATCATCATCCTCATCCTAATCCTCATCATCGGAGTCATCATCTTCATCATTGTCATTGAAATCATCCTTATCATCATCATCACAATCATCATCATCATCATCATCATTGTTGCTCGTCGTCGTCAGCATTGTCATCATCATCATTGTTCATCATCACCATCATCATCGTCATCATTGTTCATCCTCATAATCATCTTCATAGTCATCATCCTCCTCCTCCTCATCATCATCTTCGTCATCAACATCATCATCCTCATCATAGCAATCATCATCATCATCATCATAATCACTGTCATCATAGTAATAGTCATCGTGATCATCCTCCTCCTCCTCCTCATCATCATCATCACCATCATTGTTCATCATCATAGTCATTATAATCCTCCTCCTCCTCATCATCATCATCTTCGTCATCATCCTCATCCTCTTCATCATCATAGTCATCATCATCATCATCATCATTGTCATCATCATCATCACCAACATTGTTTGTCATCGTCATCATCATCATCCTCATCATCATCCTCATCATCATCATCATCAGCCTCATCATCAGCCTCATCATCATCGTCATCATCACCATCATTGTTCACCATCATCATCATCGTCATCATCATCATCCTCCTCCTCCTCCTCCTCATCATCATCATAGTCATCATCCTCATCATCATCATTGTCATCCTCCTCCTCCTCCTCATCATCATTGTTCATCATCATCATTCCATTGCAAATGATTGGAAATAAAATCAAAGCAAAGTTTCAACTGAACCTATCATCATCAACATCATTGTTCCTCATCGTCGTCGTCATCATCATCATCCTCGTCCTCATCCTCCTCCCCCTCCTCCTCATCATCACCATCATTGTTTGTCATCATTGTCATCATCATCCTCATCCTCATCCTAATCCTCATCATCATAGTCATCATCCTCATCATCGTCATTGAAACCATCCTTATCATCATCATCATCATTGTTACTCATCGTCGTCATCATCATTGTTCATCATCACAATCATCATCGCCATTATTGTTTATCCTCATAGTCATCATCATCCTCATCGCAATCATCATCATCATCATCATAGTTGATAGTCATCGTGATCATCATCCTCATCATCATCATCACCAACATTGTTCGTCATCGTCATTATCATCATCATCGTCATCATCACCATCAATGTTCACCATCATCATCATCGTCGTCATCATCATCCTCCTCCTCCTCCTCCTCATCATCATAATCATAGACATCATCCTCATCATCATCATTGTCATCATCCTCATCCTCATCATCATTGTTCATCATCATCATTCCATTGCAAGTGCTTGGAAATAAAATCAAAGCAAAGTTTCAACTAAACCTATCATCATCATCATCATCATTGTTCCTCATCGTCGTCGTCATCATCATCATCCTCATCCTCATCCTCATCCTCATCATCATCATCACCATCATTGTTCGTCATCATCATCCTCATCCTAATCCTCATCATCATAGTCATCATCCTCATCATCGTCATTAAAATCATCCTTATCATCATCATCACAATCATCATCATCATCATTGTTCTTCATCATCGTCAGCATCGCCATCATTGCCATCATTGTTCATCCTCATAGTCATCTTCATAGTCATCATCATCCTCCTCATCATCATCGTCTTCATCATCAACATCATCATCCTCATCATCACAATCATTATCATCATCATCATAATCACTGTCATCATAGTAATAGTCATCATGATCATCATCCTCCTCCTCCTCCTCCTCATCATCATCATTGTTCATCATCATAGTCATTATAATCCTCCTCATCATCATCATCGTCGTCATCAACATCCTCATCCTCATCATCCTCATCATCCTCATCCTCTTCATCATCATTATCATAGTCATCATCCTCATCATCCTCATTGTCATCCTCATCCTCATCGTCATCATAGTCATCCTCCTCCTCCTCCTCATCATCATAGTCATCATCCTCATCATCATCATTGTCATCATCCTCCTCATCATCATCATAGTCATCATCCTCATTTGATCATCATTGCCATCCTCCTCCTCATCATCATCATAGTCATCATCCTCATTTGATCATCATTGTCATCCTCCTCCTCCTCCTCATCATCATTCCATTGCAAATGCTTGAAAATAAAATCAAAACAAAGTGTTTACTTAGAAAATGCGCGCACGCGTCTTTAATGCGCGTGCACAAAGTAGCGTGCACGCGCTTTTAGTGCATGCGCACCCAGAGAGCGTGATCGTGCTTCTAGTGCGTGCACATTATGTTTTAAACTACGTGCGCACGTGATTTAAATTTAGAATTTTGGCGGCACCTTTTTTCCAACCAATGTGGTGGATGACTTGGCTGCTTTGGTTTTAGGTTGGGGTTGCCCAACCAAGTGGTTTGGACTGTCTTATGACCTAAAAACTTGTTTTGTACCACTTCTGCTATTTCGTGCATGATTTTCCATATGCCACGCTTATCCACTGTTAATGAAAATTCACACACTTGTGTAGCTCTGTCTATAGATTCTGAATATGTAATTTTTATTTAAATCTATTATCTTTTTCTATTTTTTATTTAATTTTAAATGGACTAACGTCAATATAACAAAAAAGGTAGGCTATTTGCTTCGGCTATAACTTTTGATTTCCTCACCTATTTAAAAAATGGAAAAGAACCCGCACAAGCAGACACAAAGACCTACATCCTAAAAAAAATATCGTTCATTGACTAAGTTAAGACCAACATGTGGTGGACCAACACTTGACCTTGTCATTTTAGGGCGTCACTAACTTCCTTAATTTGAAAAATAAAAAATATAACATAAATAAATATGGAAAAATGTCGCTGCACTAGACACACCTGTTATCTAGAACTCTATATAATTTTGTTCACAAAATTCTACCATTTGCATACCAAATGAGTGGACCAACACAAACATATTCATTATTTTTTGGGAAAAATATAACATACCAACCTTGGAAGAACCTCGTTTTTTGGGATTTATGCTTAGTTTCCATAAATAAAAGTTATATATTCTGGAAGGTAATCCGATTGTCCACGTTCATATTCTTACACCATATTCCAAAAAGTTGTGTAGGTACCTCTAATATTGCTTTTTGACGTTCAAATTTCTATTTTTCCAGAAGTCCATTGTAACAAACGCGTCATAAGTGACTAGCATTAGCTTGCACCAACCCTATGGCTAGATACGATAGGACAAAAGCTTTTATAAATATGGCTAAATATGATCGGACAATTATCCAGGTCACTTTTACGTGTCCTTTTTGACGACCTTTCCAACGTTTAATATTCCAGTTGTTGCTTTTATTATATTTTTTCGATGACCTTAATTTCCAACGTTTAATATTCCAGCTTTGCTTTTATTATATTTTGACAACCAAACTATTCAAACAAGCACAAAATAACTTCTAGCACATCTATGTTGTCGCTACAATTTGGAAATTACTGCTTCAGGTTCAAGTTGCTTTCCAATCTATTGCTTTTATAATCAAAATCGTGAAAGAAGAAATCCATAACATTTGGAAGTCCTGTAGCTAGGAATCTGTTATTCAATATCAGTTAAGAACTCCATAACACTTGGCAGTCCCAGGGATAAATATCAGTTAAGAAATCCATAACATTTGGCAGTCCTGAGGCTAAATATGAGTTAAGAAATCCATAGCATTTGGCTGTCCCGGGGCTAGGCATTTGTCATTTGTCATTCAATATCAGTTAAGAAATCCATAGCAATTGGCAGTCTCGGGACTAGGTGTTTGTCATTCAATATCAGTTCGATTTCGAAGTTTATAATGTGTTGAATCTACGTTAACAAGTTCAAAAACTCATGAGAATTGTACCCATGGAGTTTATTTTCCTAATGGGTAGGCTATTCTATCATTTTGCAGAGCTTAGCACACCATGAATACACTTTCTCTGAGGTGATTTGCACTTTTCTCTATTTTCCTAATAGGTAGGCTATGACATCATATTGCAGAGATTAGCACACCATGAATACGATTTTCTAAGGTGATTTGCAGTTTTCTCATCAATTTTGTGTAGTTGTACATCAATTCACTCCAAATTTTTAGTGCCATTATTTATGATTTTGCAGTGGGTTTATTATCCTATGATTCTCCACGAACATAGTGACTAATTACATCTATGTATTTTCAACAAATTTATAGGTTTGAAGTAGATCTATTAAAGAAATTCGCCATGAGTTTGCCTCCGGAGCAATACTGTCCAAGGAAGCAACAGTCTGTATGCCGCCGTCATGTGATGAAGGGGTCTACAACTATTTTTTAAACATCAATTCAGTTTCCTTTTAAATTAATGCCATTTTTTGTGATGTACAGGGGGAAACTCCTCATCGTCTATCCACAGACGATGAAATGGCTAGAGAAGAAGCCCCTAAAATAACACCTTCTATGTAATTACAGGACATTTAAGAGAAAAACTTAGTGAGAAAGAACAAAAATTTCTTATAAAAAAGTTTTATACTCTGAGCCAAAGGGGGAATTTTGAACTTAAGTTAAAAAGAGAATCAAGAATGTATTAAGTGAACTTGCCATGAATTAAAGCCACTACAATATTTTAATGGAAATTTATCTAAAAAATGATAAATACAACTCACTACATTAAGTGAAATTACTAGCAAATACAAGCCACTACAATATTTTGTTGGAAATTTATTTAAAAAGTGACTATATTAAGTGAAATTTAGTTTTTTTTTCTTTTTTTTAAGTTGATGAGAATATGTTGAAAATATTAATTACAAGTTGATGTCTATATTTTAGTTAGCTTAGTCAAAGTTTGTAAAAGTACAATTTTCTTAGTTTGATTGTCAAGGTATTGAGTTCACTTCTCACCATATGTAAGAAGGGACATAGTAGTTCAGAAGTCAAGTTGTTATGTAGATTTACTAGGTAGCTTCTAAGAGAAGCCAAATTAAGTTTGTGTAAATGTAGATGAAGAATGGATGAAAAAAACACTTTGAGAGAGAAAATAGAACATAGTTAAAAAAACCATAAAGTGTTCAGGAGCTCAAACTAGCTCAAACTCGTGTATCTAGAAGTTCTTGAGATCCCAACCTCTCTAAAAGTAAAAAAATTTAAATAAAGTTTGATTTGGTTATATAAAGTTATGCCAGAAACCTTCTCAAAATTTACTTATGTAAATGTTTTTAACATTTTACCTTTTTACGCCTAGAGGTGCATTCTACAGCCCAGTAGGGGGAGGATGTGTAACTCCTTCCGTGCTTATAACTTACAGTCGGCTATATATATATATATATATATATATATATATATATATATATATAATTTGAATATGCCAAAAAATTAGTCCACTTGATAAAAATAAAATAAATATCAAAACATAAAAAAAAATATAAATAAAGCCAATTATAAATTCATATATGAAGCGTGTTGAGGATCAAGTTCCCTCAAGATGCTTAAGCTTTCATTTTAAACTAACTAAATCACATAAACTTTTTCTTTAAAAAAATGCATAAACCTTCTTTGAGATAAAGAAATCTCACCATATTAAACACAATTACTATTATTTTTTTCTAATGATTAATGTGATAATTTATTTTAACCTAAATTAAAAATGAAATATTAACCTAGACCAAATCTTTATTATTACAATTACATTATATTCATTTATGTTCTTATTAATTATTTAACAAAATGAATTTTTCATCATATTGTTCAGTTTAAAAAATTAATATTAAATCAACATTTAAAATCTAATTTTCTTCTTTATTAATTCTACGGCCCATTAGGGGAGGATGTGTAACTCATTCTGTGCTTATAATCCACAAATAAAATCAAATAATTTGAATATACCCAAAAATTGGTCTTGATAAAAATAAAATAAATATCAAAATATAAAAAAAATAGAGCCAATTATAAATTCATATATGAAGCCACTTGAGGTTCACATTTCCTCAACATGCTTAAAGTTTCATTTTAAAACTAACTAAATCACATAAAAAAATTCTTTAAAAAATTGCATAAACTTTCTTTCTCATAAAGAAATCTCAGGGTATTAAAGACAATTACTATTATATTTTTTTGGGTGATTAATGTGATAATTTTGGTTAACCCAAACTAAATCTTTATTATTACAATTACAATATATTCATTGATGTTGTTATTAATTATTTTCCAAAAACAAATTCTCATCAACCACAATCTTTATTTTATCTTTCTTTTAAAACGTAAAACTCTTATAGTGTTGAGTTTAAAAAATTAATATTAAATCAAGTTTTTGAATATAATTTTTTTTTTAAAGTTTAATATTATCTTCTTATGGTTTCATATTATTCATTTACCAGATATGTTTCCTTAATAATAATAATATGGCTTAAGAACTTTTCATATAGTTAAACAGTAAACAAACTATGGCCATAATATTTGTTTAACAAAGACAATATTTGTTTTCAAATCTATTATTAATTTATTTGTCTAAATTAGACTTTGAGTTATGTTTCATGCATAAATTTATTTGCTTTGGAAAAAATTATTATTGTTTTAAGACAATGTTGTTTTCTTTTTTCAATAAATCCAATGAATGTTTGTTTTTCACATAGTTGTTACCATTTTTTTTCTTCTGGTCATTACATATCATTAATAAGATTATGCTTTTACTAAAATTTTATATGTACAGGTAAAATTTATAGAGGTTGTTGTTTTCACATTAAATACCATTTTAACAACTAACATGGCATTAAAATTATAGTTTAAAGCTATAAAAAAATTTCCTTAAGTTAAATTTAATAACCAGATTCTAACTAAACCACATTAATCATTCTTTTGGATATTTTCAAACTTTTCAAAATATATTTAAGAGGTAGTAGTATTGTGTTTTTTTTTTCAAACTTTTAATAATATTTTTTTATTTAAAAATATCCATTGTTATTGTAAATCATGGGCAATAATTAATATGCTTCACCCTAGAGTTCTAAAATTTCACATTTCAAGTCACTCTATCACACTAACTAGTCAACCTCTTATCATTCACATGATCACAATCATATACAAAAATAACGAAATCTCATCTTAATACTTTCACTTAAATCCCTTGTAATAACAACATTCAAATATTATAATCATTTTCAGACATTACTATCATGTAGAAACTAGAGTTAAGGTTGTTTAAAACGGTTTAAAAAAGATACCTGCAAATAATATATCATTTTTTCATTTCTTGCACTGAAAAATATTTAAACCAACTGTGTAATGTAAATAATACATGGGCTATGTAGATAATATTGTAATGCAAACAAAATATATCAATGTAATGCAAATAATACTTGAGCTATCCAGATAATTGATTATTAATTATATGATACAAATATTACCTAGGAGTTCAATGCAACAATATTATCATTATCATTTTTAGTGGATGCAAAAAATATGGATTAATACTTGGGGGATACAGATAATCAATGACCTAATACAAACATTACCTTCCCTCTCGATTGCAACAACATTATCAATTCTTATGCTTGCAGAGACTACAAGAATATGCATAAAGTGGGGATATGGAACTAATTTGCCCACTTAACGAATTGATTAATAGGTAATAAGAGTATTAATACAGTGCCATAACAATATGATATTAATTACCACAAATATCACCTGCACAATCAAATATATGAAGTGATACCCCTTCGTGTATCATCCATGGCAGTGTGCAATAATGTGTAGGGATACTCGACAGAATGATAGTCCATGCCAACCTGCCTTTCAACTACACATATTATGTTGAAGACGTGATTTGAAGGACAAAATGGGTGAGTATTGGATTTGATAGAGGGGAAAGGGTTTGCACCTCGAGATATTTGATCCCTCTGGGCGCTTGGTAGAGCCACCTTTAAGATGGATCTATGCTGGTTTATAAAAGACAAGTGTCAACTCTAGAATGAGCATGGAAGGAGTTACACATCCCTCCCCTACTGGGATGTAGAGAATGCACCTCTTCGGTGTAACTAGAAGAATGTGAGATAAATAACCGATAGTTGATAAATGGATAACACCCAGAATGTCGGTGATAACAAGTAGCTAGGCATGGATAACTCAGAGTTGAACCTATTGACCTAGAAGAATATGAGGAATAAAAAATATTTCCAAAATGTCTTCCATTCCATAACTATCTATCAACTATTTGATCCCTATTAGCGTGATCCAACAACAAACTATGTGGATGTCCTGATTTATTTTTATATTAACAATAGCGATTTTTTTACTAATAATGGATAAAGAATAAACTAATATTATTTTAATATAATATTATATATTTTAGTTTAACTAACCAAAAATGAGTAGCTAACTATACTTATTGACAATTCAAAACACTTAACTAATTTTAAATTGTTTCCATGTTTTCTTTTGCGAAACATTCATGTACATGTTAATCTCTTTTTTATGTTATTTTTTTTAAGTACATCCATAAGCATGTTAATTATCAAACACCTTTCACAGTGCAAGGAATGCTGATATTGGAGAAAATAGTGATATACGTCACTATCTCACACCAAATTTATTAACAACCCAGTGATGCTAAGCGAAAAATGTGGCTTTTCTCCTGTCACTCGACAACGTTGGTGTCTCGGCAGCTTTCAAGTCAAAAAGCTTTCGTGAACTGTAGTCTTGGCCTCTGTTCACACTCCGCAAATGATCTTCCGTCCAATTCTGACATTGAAGTACGCGGAGTTGATAATTTAATGCAGAAACAAAGTACCACTGGAATTGACTTTCAAGAGACCTGTAGATGTCGTTAGATACACTTTCGAAAATGAAGATGGTGAACCCTGATTGCTGATCATATTAAAATTAAATATTTTCAATATAAAATGCAGGTTCAAGTAAAAATATCACAACAGATCAGGCAATGCCCAAAAAAACTCGTTCAAGTAAAAATATCACAGTAGATCAGAAAATGCCCAAAAAAATACGTTTGAAAAGACGATTCTGTCGAGTTGAATAGTAAATTTGACGTATGTAATAAGGCATCCCTCGACTTTGAATTTCAAAGTCGAGGGATAGTAGGATAATTCAAGTAAAATACGGATTTGAATACGATTCGATACTAAAAAAATACGTAACAAAAAAATCTAGTATGAAAAAAATACAGGAGTAGATGGTTTATAGATTTAAAATACTTATTATTCAAAGTTTAAAAAATCTTAAATTACAGATAAACCATTCAATATTTACATAAAGAGTTGGAATTTGAGAGGCCTCCCATCACAAAAAAAATTCAAAGAAAACATTAAAAATTCTACATATAGTCCCCCATAGGGATAGAATTTATCTAATAATGTATTTATAAATTTAATTATAATAATATTAGATAATTAAAGTGCCAAAATTAAATTATAAAATAATAAAACCAATTTATAATAATATATTCTAAAAATTATTATCCTAACTAAAATATAATATGATAACTAGTTACTAAACTTTATATTACAAAATAAATCTAAAATAAAACTATTCTAATAATATTTGATATTTATAACTAAATAAAATAGGGATAGAATTTATCTAATAATGTATTTATAAATTTAATTATAATAATATTTGATAATTAAAATGTCAAAATTAAATTATAATCATTTTCAAAATTAAATTAAATTATAATTATAAGCCAAAAAGGCAAGGCATGCATCGAGGGCGCACTATAATTGTTGTACAGCATGAGTGGGCCTAATGGGTAAGAACATGTGTTTTCTCTTAGGAGGTCATAGGTTCAAATCTAGAGGGGGGTTAGTGTATGTACAATCTGTAGACTTTAGTAGTTAAATCGCTAAGGAAAATATAATTGTTGTTAACCACAGATCGAGCCTGGCTTGCTTGGCCTTTTCCCATATTGATTCTAATCGCTCCATCATAGAAAAGGTTCAACAATAGAATTGACACATCGTTTTTGATGTACCGAATTCTAAAGTGGTATTTGTGTAGGAACAATGTGCTTATGCCTGATACAATTTCCTTTGTCATATTTTCTCTTCTCTCTTCTCGTGCAATACCTAATCCATCTCCTATTGTCTCTACAACCCCAGCTTGCTTTCTTTCTTGTCATAAGTTGTTTTTATAATAATGGTAAGACAATTCCTGCTTGGCCTTTTCCCATATTGATTCTAATCGCTCCATCATAGAAAAGGTTGAACAACAGAATTGACACATCGTTTTTGATGTACCGAATTCTAAAGTGGTATTTGTGCAGGAACAATGTGCTTATGCCTGATACAATTTCCTTTGTCATATTTTCTCTTCTCTCTTCTCATGCAATACCTAATCCATCTCCTATTGTCTCTACAACCCCAGCTTGCTTTCTTTCCTGTCATAAGTTGTTTTTATAATAATGGTAAGATAACAATCTTTCATCATACTACTTAATGAGAATAATCTTCATCAAGCTACTTAAATTACTTTGACAAATAACAATCTTTCATTCCAACTACTTAAAACAACTTAAATTACTTCGACAAATAACAATCTTTCAATAATTGTCACACATAGAAATAACGTTATAAGCTCTAAAAGTTCATAATCCTTTGTTCCTCACAAGAAAGCTTTGAGAGAACCATCGGATCACGCATCGGTAAGATGGCGGGGGACCCCATTGACTCGATGTCCAATTCTGAGGTCACCCATAGCCCCTTGATTCCAATGGAATTTCACGATGGTCTCTTCGATGAAAAAAAGCTATGGAAACCAAACTTGAAAAATTACACACAATCTAAATGTGATGGATGAAATAAGTGATAATTTACTATGACTAGGTTTATGTTGTTGTAAACAATTAATGTTTATAACAAATCCCATTGATTATGACACCCCTATTTGTTATTGATTTACCTTTATTTTGTATTAGCTAAAATCCTTGCAGTTTGTGTGTAGTTTAAATAAGTAAATCAAACAAATACATAATGCCATTCAGATTTAGGTTCAATGGATATAGTCTAACAAATAATACTAATAATAGTTATATAAATATATTTGTATATTTTTTACTATTATAGATTTTTTTTAATGCCATGTATAAATAAAAAGAGTCATAGACTGACGATGTCCCTCCAAGGAAAGCTCAGAAAACATACAAAATTATGTGATGCAAATGAATTCAAGACATGAAAACAATTTACTTCAGAACAATTTAGCATTGCAACATAAGGAAACAAGGTAAATGTTTGGCATTAAAAAACATGAGATTGGTTTTGTGATGTGTTGTAAAATAAGTAAGCAAAAAAAACTAGTAGCATGAATTCATATCTATCTTTAATTCAAAACCAAAGAAAAAAAATTATAATATGAGGTTGTATTATTTTTTTGTTGTATCTTTTAAGTTAAGAGAGAAAACACTAAGACTATGCTAGTTTGAGTGCTATGTTTTGTTCGATAAACAAAAAGGCCGACATTATTTGGAAGATGAACTTTGAAACTAGAAGGAAACTTAGATTGGGAAAACACAAAACATTATTGGACAATAGTTTGGATTATGAACAATATCAAATACTCTTCAATAGCTAAACTTCCAAATGAGAGAAGACTTGCACTGGAGAAAGAAAGAAACAATTCTATTGAACAAAAGTAGTTTGGATTATAATCCAATGCCTTTTATATCTATATGCATTTATAGTTCATTTTTACACAAAGGATTACTCATTTTTTCAGAGTTGGAAAAAGAAGGCTAATAGATGGACCTAGATTTATGTTGGCCCATTGCTTTCCATTTACTACAGTTTAGATGTCCTAGAAACTTTAACTTGTTCTAATGTAAGTTTCAAAGTTTGCACGTAGTAAATTTCACATTTGTCATAGATTTCTCTATGACATGGCTAAAAAAGAAATTCATGAAGCGAGTAAAATAATCATAAGTCAGAAACGTTGATTTCTTTGCTTGTTTGTATTCACAAATGGCTTTGAAGCATGCATGTACCTTAAGAGCTAGTTATGTAGTAGTGCCAAACAATTTCAGGAGTAACAAGAAATGAGTCATGTACAAGACATGCAAGCTTCATTCTATTATATGGAAACAAGGAAAAAAACAATAAACAAGGGCATATAGCAGTTTCTCTTTTCATATCACTATGTTTATAAAACTTATGGAGAAAAAAACTATAACTATGCAATGAACCTGTTAGTACTAGAGTTGCAATCTTAAAATGAAAACCTTATATGTTTACATTAATCCTATGTTTTTACCTATTAGTTTATTTTCTAAAAATTTCCAAATATTTCTTTTTGCGTACTTTCTTAAAACTTCTAGGTGTTATGGTATGCATTTTGTTTATTATTAAGTTTAATTTTGGCTCTTTTTGATATTTTAAATCTTTAAAATAGTCTTTATTTCAAAAATTTATTTAATTAGCAGTCTTAAATTGAAATATTTTCTCAAAGTGTGAGACAGTTGTAATCACCACATTCCAGAAGCAAGTTTTTATGAAGCTGCATGTGTTAGCGTTGTAGTGAAGAAGAGACAAAGTCCAAGGAACTCAGAATTTTTTTTCACAAACCCTAGAAAATATTGAAGAAAGTATCAAGCTTATTCCAGAATTTTCAATAAAAGAATACGTGGATAAAGGAAAAGAGGTTATCCCAGATTGCTAAGAAGGAACTAGTTTAAATCCTACAAAGATTAAACAAAAATCAGACTCCATAGATGACAAAATATTAAAGCTCAATTTTGAATGTCAAAAGGATATTGGGATGAATGTTTGAACAATGAACATTTGGATAATTTTGAGCATGAGTTACGAGTGGAAGATAAATATGAAATTATAAATCATTAGAAAGCTTTGCACCATTATAAAACTCAGAATTCACATTTGAACCATTTTAATGATCAGTTGGTTATGCTAACCAAAGGTTAAGAGAATACTTGGAGGAGATTAATACAAATTATGTTGAATTAGTGCAAGTTGTTGAAGAAGCTGCAAAGTGAATAAAATTAGCTCAAACAAAGAATGAAGAATTTGTCGAGCAAAATCACGAGCTAAAGCATCCCGTGGCATTTGATTTGTTCTAGAAAAACATTATATTATTTATGTGGCATATGAAGAACTTTTATATAATTTTGGTTCCTTTTCTATCGAGAGAGATAATTAATTAGCTTAATTAATAATATCTTTTATATCTGTTGACCACCAGATATAGGATTGGATAGTCTATTTTTAGATCTATTTGATCCTATAATTTTGGATCTAAAACTACTTTTAGATCTCTCTCTCCTACTATAAAGAAATATTTTGCAAAAAAAAAGGGTTTGGTTCGGGAGATTGCGAGACTTTTGTAGGAATTTGTATCTAAAGACCTACTTTTTAAGACTGTAAGCTACTCTAAAGAATATTGAAGATGAAATGTTATTGTGCTGAGAGGTGCTCTACAGCCCAGTATGGGGGAGATCTTGTAACGTGATGTAATGTTAGTAACATGTCGGCAAAAAATAATAGTGATAGTGAATATTATGGGAGAGATCTTGTAACCAAATGTAACTTTAGTAACGTTTGTAACATGTCGGCAAAAAATAATAGTGATAATGAATATTATGGGAGAGATCTTGTAACCTGATGTAACGTTTGTAACATGTTGGCAAAAAAAATAGTGATAGTGAATATTATGGGAGAGATTTTGTAACACAAAATAAAAAATAATATCACTTTTGTAACCTTATTTTTATTAATAAAAAACAAATTTCCTAATAGGCCAAAATAAATGTTGGCCACAAAAACAATCTAATATGGGGGAGATGTTGTAATCTTCCTACCTAACAAAACAATAAAAAAGTAAAAATTTAATTATCTGTTAAAAAAATGTGGGTCAAGAAAAAATTGAATTATCCGCAAAAAAATGTTGGCCTTGCACATGGTTTTAAAACCATGTGCACATGATTTTAAAACCATTTGCAAGGCATTCTAAACAACCCATGGTTTTACTGTACATGGTGTAGGAGGACCTTGCAAATGGTTTTAATACCATGTGAAAGGCCTCTTGAACAACCCATGATTGTAGGAGGGCCTTGCATATGGTTTTAAAACCATGTGTGGGGAAATGATGCAATGTTCATTCCTAACAAAATAAAAAATAATAAAAAATATTATATGTCGGTCATGAATTATGTTAGGCGAAATATATGTCGTAATAATTACGTTGCAGTGCAGTTGCCTAACTATTTACTTGTCAACCCGGGGTATGTAAACTGACAAAGCACGTGCACTGTTTGTGCAGGACTGAAGTAGATCTAATCTAACTTAATCTAATTTTCTGAAATCAAATTAATCTAGGAAAGCATTGAAACACTAATTAGGAAAGCAGGAAATTGCATAAGGGAAATACAACATGTGAAGAGTTTAACAACAATGACATAAGTGAGCTCACATCCACAAATTAATAATCAAATGACAAACATGAAAACATGACAATGAAAACTTGAATCACATTAAGAATCTCAAATCAAAGACTAATCTATCAAATACAAAATCCAATCCAATCCATCTCATTACAACCCTCCTACAAGCTTAATCTAACTTAATGAAAAACTTCCCTTAATAATTATCCCCCTCAAATGAAGAGAGAGCACTCTCTTTTATACATGAAGGAAAAAACCATCTCATAATGAGAGATCCACTATTCACTCAACCACTCAACTACTTTCCTATTATTACAAGATATGATCCCTTCAAATCCTCCACATATCTTTCACAAATCCTCCACATATCTCTCAACCAAATCTCCATGATCTTCTCCTTAGAATATTCTTTGCATAACTATCTCCTTGAAATGATGGAGGAGATATACGTGAATTCTTCTTTTTGAATTAATCCTTCACATATTCCTACACATTACAAAGCTCATCCATACTTTGAGATATTAGTGAAAAACATGTTAATTTTCTAATATTTAATCATAAATTCACTTATAATACTAAAAATAAATAAAGTGGAAATAATAAGGTGAAACCCACATATATGTATGGAAATGGTATGATAAAAGGTTAATGGGATGATGAAATGTGAGGAATAGCGGAAGATAAAGTGGATGAAAAAGGGACATTTCTGCGTCCCAACATCTCTCCCCAACTGAAGGTGTTGCATGTCCTCATGCAACCATGCATGGATCTCTTGAAGAACCTTTGGCATCTAAACTTTGGCTTTGATTGATGATGTCTTTTTAATGATGAATGTTTCCAAGATATGTGGGAGACATGAGTAACAGCTGACATTTTCCTATGGTTGGTTCTTGTGTAACAACCATGAATATAAGAATGTTGGTTCTTGTGTGAACAACATTCATTTCATTATATATATATATTGTTTTCACTTGCTGTTATGATAATAATTGTAACCACACACTTCACTGGAAATCATAAGCTATCAATGTGCATAAGAGAGCATCACTGAGTATAAGAAAGCCCTTTCTCAATCTGGTATGAATCATGCCAATGTATATCAATGCATGAAGTAAAGTGCATCAGGGGATCGTTGGAAAAGAAATTTTTGGGAATGGTAAATGGGATGAAAATGGAATGATGATAATGGAAAAATGTGGTGATTATGATGATAGCCCCCCCCCCAACCAAATCGGTTGCATGCCCTCATGCAACATAGTGTAGGTCATGGAAGGGAAAAGGAAATGAAGTATGGTGAGGAAATTTTCCAAAATATTCAATTCAGCATATAAGGAATGACATGATTAAATCTTAGAAAAAAACATACCTTCACTCACCCAAAATATAGATGAACTATGTAATAGGAATGTAGCTGTTGCGGCTGCTGGATCAGAAAATCGTGACTAGTACTGTAGCTGCAACTACTGTAACAGCTGGCACAAAGAATATGGGACTGCGACTGCTGGAAGATGGAAGGTGTCACTGGTGTAGGATCATGAAAATGTAACTGTGAATGTCGCTGCTGTTAGGACATGGAAGATGTCACGAATGCAAGACCATGTGAAATGTGATAGCTACTGTAGCAGCATGACTGTAATGGAAACTGCTAGAACTGCTAGAACTGCCGTAACAACGACTGTTGTAACCGCTGGAACAACAACTGCTGTAACAATGATTGCTGTAACAGCAACGGTTGGAACTACAATGATGGTCACTGTTGAATCAGAGCATGTGAAGTGGAGAGATCTGAACTGGTGCTGATGAATCATGGAAAAGAGAAAGTATGAAAATGTGGAACTGTCAGACTCTCATAGATGGATTCAAACTGCTGGAACTGCTGAGGGAATGAGGAAAGAGTGTATAGTCTTCACCCACTACAAACCCGATGGTACAATTCTAATCATGCGAATGGATGTGTCGATGTCGAGCATGAAGAAAAATCACTGGATTACCGACCATTGATGAATGCCGTTAACCAGTGCGAGGCAACTCACCATTGATGTCAATGAGTGCCAAGGTACCCGAGTACATCTTGCGAAGTGCGAATGGATGTGCTGAGGTCGAGCCACTTGCAAGATCTGATGATCAAGGGACATTGATGTATTCCCATGATCGACAGCAAGAGAACTTGCCATTAAGGCATGCAAGCCTCTAGGTACTCAAAATGGACTCTAGTCTATATCCCAGATAAGGTGCTGGTGTCGATGGGGCAAGACTGTTGAAAGGTGGGACTTAAGGAATCCCACATCAGTCAACGCGAGTTTTTATAAAAAGATTTGGTAGGACTATAAGAAATATCTCAGTAGTGACAGGGTTTATGAAAGCAAGGAAGTGTAATTGTGGGAAAGGAGGTGACTGGTTTTATTCAGAAGGCAAACTGGCATAGAGAAAGAAGGCAAAAATGAACTGAAAATGATAAAGGAAATGATGTATGCTGCTCAGAAAAATAGATGTGCGAGAAATCAGGAAGGATAAGGTAATGGAAAATGGTTGCACCACGGGGATGATCAATCTGCTTGTGAAGGAGGAATGCGAGGAAATATTTCAGGATGCAAAAGGGTTTTCCACTGATTTTCGTGTAACAGCAAGTGTCAGGATGTTTATGAGGAGTAACAGTTCCTGCAAGTTGTCAATAAAGCATATTTCTAAAAAAAAATTGAGATTATTTGAAGGAAGGCGAGCGTCGTCATTTCTGCAATCATACTTAGTACCAATCCTGCACTTAAAACTTCGTGAGAGAATCGTAGAATGCAAAAATAAGTAGGAATGGGGCAAAGCGAAGAAAATAAAATACATTTGTATACCTGTGCCTTTGCGCTCGTGTAATCATCAACTACTGCATGAAGTGTCTTTAAGAAAGACAAATTAAGATTAAGCACATTGTGTTCAGGAATTAGAGAATGTCCATTTGCGTTAGTTTTACAATTTGTAAGAGCAATATGGTCTCTAAATGTGTGGCTGAGGAGTTTCATTGATTTGGTGCATTAATCGTAATTGCTGCTTTGCATGATCAACCTTTGAGACGCCAAAATGTTAGGCAAGTAACAACGGCATTGCAGGCTATTCAACGCGCAGCTACATCCATGGAAGTAGCAGGCACGCGCAGCTACACTCAAATGGCTGTTCAACGTGCAGGCTGTTCAATGCGCAGCTATACTCAAATGGCTGTTCAACGCGCAGCTACACTCAAATGGTTGTTCAATGCGCAACTACACTCATTTGTATACCTTTGCCGTTGCGCAGGTGGAATCATCGATCGCTGTAAAGTGACTCCAAGAAACAACTTAGCATAGATCGTAAGAACATGTTGCAAAATTGTTTTCAAGAAGTTGGGAAAAAGTCCATTTGCAAGTTTTTGATTTGATGATTTTGTTTTATTGAATTTTTATTTTATTTTTTTAGTTATATTTCGTTATATAATTTTATAATCCACACCAAAAATGCAAAAAGAAAAATAAAGCACTCAAAATCAATGTTAGATCTGCACTCTTCGGAAAAGCATGCAATGACAATATGGTCTCTTTTTCAGCAAATCTGCAAGCCACAAAAGTTAGGAAAGTGTAAATGTGCTGTTGAGATGCACTGTCAAAGTTATGCAAGCAATGAGAAGTTCTCGTGGAGTTGGAATGTCAATTGCTTTCCTGCATGGTCTACGTGTACATTGTTAGATATAATTTGAATATGCAGAGCGTCCAAGTGTGGTATGTGTAAGCATTACGCAATAGGCAACAAGCATTCAAGCATCCATGTTTCCAGCAAAACAACCACATGGAGGTAATGTCTTAGAGATCCATGAAATATACCATGAAATGTGAATGGCTATCATTTTCTTATGATCAAATGGACTCCCATTTATTGTCGTGGCCTAGAAATTGCTTAAAATTCTTTGCATAAGATTGACAAGCAGGAAAGCAAAGGCATATTCAATATCATGATTATGGTTTGATCGTTTTTAGTGCAAGAATCTCTTGGTTGGGTTGAGCAAAATGTTTTTATTATTTTTATTTTTATTTTTTATTTTTTTGTTAATCCTATATAAAACAAAATAACTAAAATAAAGTGTTGCATTATTCTAAAATAAATAAACAAAACAAATTTTGACCAAAATCTAAAGTAAAAAACCAAAATCTGCATTTTTGTATTTTTTTAGCCTCAAAGACCCAACGATATTTCCTAAACCGAGGCTCCTGTTTCAAAATGGCTCGTGTTCTGACCAATTTGTTATGCTGGGAGAAAAACCCATGTGTCATATTTTCCATATGCATTTTCAGTTGCACAAAAATCGAGGCAAAAGTTGGCTGTTTAGAATATTTTGCCCAAAAAATCTGGGTTTGATTTTTTTCAAAGATCTCTCTCTATCTCGAAATTTGTGTCAAAAATTGTGGACCTGTTTCTATGGGAACATAATCAACATATTAGCATTAAAATCCATGTCTTGTATTTTCCAAATTCTTCTTTGTTTGGTCAGAAATCGTGCTGTTGCAGGCTGCTACGGGTGTGTATCAGCAAATTGAAATGCAATTTTCGCACAAACGGTGACTCGGATCGGGCTGAAATTTTGCAGGAAGGTTTCTATGGTCAAATCACATTTACACACCAAAAATCAGCCATAGCTACTTCACAGATTTTGAAAAAAATGAAAAATGGCTGAAGGTGACTATATTGATTTTCTTGAAAGCCGTGCACTAAGTTGGGCTGAAATTTACGGAGCTTTGGGATCATAACATAATGCACTTCCTATCCAAAAATAAGAAAGAATCCAAATCCCAGGTTGTGAGATATCTCTATTTCAATTTTTGCATTTTTCCTGCATTTGTTGTTCTAGTTGGTTTTGCAAATTTTACTCAATGTGCGATTTGTAGATCTATTGTTGCAGGTTTAATGTCCAGGGAGCTAAAGGATGGAGGAATAAGGCAAAAATATGTCATCCCTGCCTTCGTAAATCAGTGAGGAAGTTGCAGGTTCTTTTCATTGCTTCAAGGGTTGTTGCAAATTTTTTATTAGAATTTTTTTTCCTTTTATTGTTATCCTAATGCAACTATAGTTTTATTATTTGCAGATGGAGCATGGAGGTGCATATTTAATATATATATATTTTTCTGTTTACGTTGCAGAAAAAATAGAAAATAAAAGAATTTATTTTGCAAATTTAATTTGCAAATTTCTGAGTTAATTTTCATTTTCAGAAAATAAAAATAAACAAAACTCTTAAAAATTTATTTTGCAGATTTAAAAGAGAAATTTGAGCAAATGGAACAAATTTTGAGCAACAACAGATTAGGCAATTTTTTCTCATCGTAAAAAATCTTCCTGAAATCATTTTTAATCATCCCTACTTTCTGATCCTTGCGATCGCACGAAGCACGGAGGAGAGCATACTTATTCAACACTAAAGTAAATCTGAAAATGAAAGCAGAAACTGAAAATGAAGACCTACCTATTCTATGCTAATTAGAATTTAGAAATATGCTACGTGTAGTCAAACTTCCAATGGAGCCATGGACGTAAAAGTAACAGCAACATGTTCAGTGGTAATTTTTCAAATGAAAGATGAAAATTTAGAAGAATGAGTGAGTCTTCTTGCTGTAACGGAAAACTAACTAAATAAAAAGAAAAACTAAATTGATCTAATTGTGTACTTACCTAGAACCATCTTTTGATATGGCTTTTGTAAGCGCATTTTCCCTCACTCAAATCATGCTGCAGCTCCTTGTCATCTTCCTCAATCTCTTGTTCGAATGATTGTTCGTCATCAAATATGCATGAGTCTTCAGATGCTGATTCCTCATTCGTTTCTGAAGGAGTATTTAAGCCCTCGACTGCTGTTAGGATCTCCTCTTCCAGACAAGAGGAGACTCCGATTTTTGCAAGGATGTGAGCGAGTTGTTCCAAGCTAACACTCATAGTTAAATCATATTGTAAAAGGGGTTCTTAGATCATCCAAATCAAAATCTGAAAACTGAAAATCACACTTGCTGAAAATAAAACACTCTTGTTAAAACACATGAAAACCTCTTCACAGTTGCAGAAATTGAAATTGCAAAAACATGCTTGCAGAAATTGAAATTTACGCTAAATTGCAGAAATTGAAATTTACACTAAATTGCAGAAATTGAAACGCACTTGCAGAAATTGAAATTTACTCTAAATTGCAGAAATTGAAATTTACGCTAATTTGCAGAAATTGAAACACACCCTTCATGCCCACTTGCAGAAATTGAAATTTACTCTCAATTGTAGAAATTGAAACACACCCTTCATGCCCTTACCCATATGTCACCTCAGAGTTAGGAGCACGAATAATCACACTTGCATGAAAAAGAAATTAATACCTCAATCCCTTGTGCTTCCCCGACAACGGTGCCAAAATGTTAGGCGAAATATATGTCGTAATAATTACGTTGCAATGCAGTTGCCCAACTATTTACTTGTCAACCCGGGGTACGTAAACTGACAAAGCACGTGCACTGTTTGTGCAGGACTGAAGTAGATCTAATCTAACTTAATCTAATTTGCTGAAATCAAATTAATCGAGGAAAGCATTGAAACACTAATTAGGAAAGCAGGAAATTGCATAAGGGAAATACAACATGTGAAGAGTTTAACAACAATGACATAAGTGAGCTCACATCCACAAATTAATAATCAAATGAGAAACATGAAAACATGACAATGAAAACTTGAATCACATTAAGAATCTCAAATCAAATACTAATCTATCAAATACAAAATCCAATCCAATCCATCTCATTACAACCCTCCTACAAGCTTAATCTAACTTAATGAAAAACTTCCCTTAATAATTATCCCCCTCAAATGAAGAGAGAGCACTCTCTTTTATACATGAAGGAAATAACCATCTCATAATGAGAGATCTACTATTCAATCAACCACTCAACTACTTTCCTATTATTACAAGATATGATCCCTTCAAATCCTCCACATATCTTTCACAAATCCTCCACATATCTCTCAACCAAATCTCCATGATCTTCTCCTTAGAATATTCTTTGCATAACTATCTCCTTGAAATGATGGAGGATATATACGTGAATTCTTCTTTTTGAATTAATCCTTCACATATTCCTACACATTACAAAGCTCATCCATACTTTGAGATATTAGTGAAAAACATGTTAATTTTCTAATATTTAATCATAAATTCACTTATAATACTAAAAATAAATAAAGTGGAAATAATAAGGTGAAACCCACATATATGTATGGAAATGGTATGATAAAAGGTTATTGGGACGATGAAATGTGAGGAATAGCGGAAGATAAAGTGGATGAAAAAGGGACATTTCTGCATCCCAACAAATAATATTAAATATTAATAATAATAAAATTATATGTGGACCTAAGTAAATAAAAAGATGTGTCTTTTGGTTTGAATCAAATCAATGGATACCTAAGAAGAGGTTTGCACCTCTAGAGATTTGATTCATCTCGACGCTTGATAGACCCTAGGATTTGGATCTACACTGGTTTATGATCCAAATAGATTTATGATAAATTGTGAATGCATGTCATATTTTGATTATTTGTGTCTCTGAACATGTGTTTGATAAATTTTTTTTTATCATTCATACTCACTTTTAGTTATATGTATTTACATATTCCTTTTACAGAAAGTGTTTCTGTTCAAGTAATGTTTAATCGTGGTATATGAATACATGTGGTATATTATATTATGATGATTGAATTGGTTCAGAATATCTATAATATCATATATTATAGTTTTCCTTATTTACTTTTAAGATATTAGAGTGTGTATATTACTATGAGATTATCACTCTCTCTGCTCATCCATATTATGTTAATTTATCCATCCCATAAACTTGTAAATCATACCTTTTAAATGTCTGGGATTTATACCTCCGTAGTCTAGTGCAAAATCCAGTACAAACATCTTCTGGCGTCATTTTCAGGGAACAGAGAAATGAAAGTAATTATTCCTTGGGTGTTAAATTTTTTAACTGTGATTTTGGAAGGTGAAAAAATCAGTATATCTGGTAGACTACATTTTCACGTGTAGTTCAAAAAATGATGGTGGATTTTGAGAGAATTGGAACAAGGGGAAATCCTTCATCTCCTTTATATCCAACAGTTTCAAATCCTGAAATGTTTTTGAGAGAAGCTATACAAAAGCTCAGTTTTACATTAGTAGGTGTTCATCAATATTCTTCACTTTCAGAGATACCAGGAGAATTAGATCAACCTTTTTCTTCTTCCAATTTGTCAATTATTGAAGAAGAAAAGAAGAAAGATTTGTCCATCACTATTCCTGAGTTCCTGAATTTTAATCCCATAAAGGCTGACAATTTTAGTATCTATTCTAATCCATTGTCATCTAATGATGTAAAAGAAGAAATCTTAAATTATGAACATTTTGATTACTTAAGATCTTCATCGTCACCTTACACACCCCTCACTAGTAAAGTTCCCATTAGCTAATTAAAAGACAAAGTACCATGTTCTCCAAATATTCAACCTTTTTCTCTACAGATCCAACCACCTACTCCATAGGCTCAATCACCTTATTCACAAGCTACTCCAAATATGGCATCTCGTCCTCCAAATATGATAAATTCCATAGTGGCTGCTAGATATGCCTCATTAGTCTTACCCCATCCTCTTAATGCTCTTCCGGGAGGAGATTATCAGAAGCATCTTCCAAGGTTTAATTCTCAAGGAGAGGTTACACCAGAGGAGCATTGGAATTCTTATTTTAGCCATGTTGAAAACCAAAATATTGAAAATCATGATGTATGGATGTGAGTCTTTGTTCAAAGTTTAGATGGAGAGGTAAGGAAATGGTTAAGGTAATTACCACCAAATTCCATAGATAGGATAATATCTTTGGAAGAAGTTTTGATGAGATAGTGGGGAGACACTAATGATTATCTTTACTACATTATCGAGTTTGGAGCTTTGAAAAGAAAAGTAGGTGAGATAGACACTGATTTTACTAAACATTTTAACAAGATGTATAGTAAAATCCTCACAGAAATTAATCCCACCGAGACATCTGCAAAACTTGCCTATGCAAATACTCTTGATGTTGAATTCTCTTTATTACAAAGAGAAAGAAGGGCTATTACTCTCGTGAATATGCAGGAAGCAACTTTGGAGGTAGAGTCAAACTTAATGGAAACAAATAAGTTGAGGGATAAATTAGAATATCATGGGCAAGACAAGAAGAAGAAAAAATAAATGCTACCATCTACTTCAGGGACAAAGGTAACATATAGTAAGATGGATGAAATGACCAAACTCATTAAGAATTTATCAACAAAGATCAGTAGGTTGGAAATGGAAAATAGAAATCAAAATAGACCTATTCAATAGAATAATAATCAAAATCCTAATTAGTTTAGAAGGCCATTTAATCTTATGTTTTTACTAGAGATAGGAGGAATAATGAAGACCAGAAAATACAACCTCCTCTTCAAAAAAAATTTGATACATGATGATGAATCTAATGAAATAGATGAGATGGAGGTTGAAGATCTATATCTAGACATTGATCAGCTGGATGATGTGCTTTCTTCCAATTTTCTAAATAGGTCTGAATATCATTATGCAAAAAATGTTGATTAATCGGAAAAGGATAATTTTGAACAAGTTTCATATATTCCAGATATTTTCCAAGCAATACAGCAAAAAACTTTTTGTCTCAGATCTAGAATAAAGCAAGCTTCAGAAGATGAGCATAAAACAAGAAATGTTCCTACAAAGCAAGGGTTGTCTTTTGAAAAGAAGCAAGATCAACATGGAAAAAAAGATAGAGTTGTAGACATAGAATATATAGGCATATTTTCCACTAGTTTCAATCTCGAACATGAAATTAGGAAAATCAAAATTCCTATTCCATTGATTTAATTGATTAAAAATAAGGCATATAGAGAGCTTACTCTCAAAATCTTAAATGCTCTAGTTAATTATATCCCTTCAAATGTGATTAATTTAAAAGATGAAAATCCAACCATCATTTTTGGTCCCAAATCATTTGATCATCCAGATGATAAATTTGACTACCCTCCTCCATTTTATATCACTCTTATAGTTCATGATCAAATGTTACATAATTGCCTTCTAGACTCCCATGCTTCACACAATATTATGCCTAAGGAAGTCATGGAATCTTTACAGATTACTATCACTAAGCATTATCATGATCTGTATGCTTTTGATTACATGGAAGTAAAGTGTCTTGGGGTTATTAAGGATCTTGTTGTCAGCCTTACACAGTTTCCAATGAAAAGTGTGCTAATGAATGTTGTTATAGCAGATATTGCTCCTAAATTTGGTATGCTACTGTCAAGCTCATGGGAAAAAAGGGTAGGAGGAACCTTATAGATGGATACTCTTATGCTACAATTCCAGTAATTGGAGGAGAGTATATGATACTTTATATGGAGGTACAACTTGCTTATTTTGTAAGTGATAACAAAAATCCTATGAATCATCCTATTTATGCAATTCAAGAAGATATGGGTTCTTGTATGTTACATGTAGATGATGATACTACAGGAACCTTACAAGTTGAAAAATATCATACATTTCAATATTGTTTACGGCAAATGTAGTTTGATGGTTCATCATGTAAGGAGGGAGCAAGAGAATGTATTATACTTATTTCTCCAGGAGATGAGATTATTTCTTTGATGTATAAGCTGCAATTCCAAACAACAATTAATATTGTTGAATATGAAGCATTGATTCTTGGGCTAAGGGTTCCAAAGTATTTAAACATTTAGTAGTTGACTGTGTTTGGCGACTCCGAATTAGTGATTCAACAAGTGAAGAATGTATATCAGGTCAAACAATAGTTATTAAAAGTATACTTGAATGAGGTATGGGCTCTGCTAGATAATTTTTTCTTACCCTTTAATATATATTTCATCCAAAGAGATCATAATCATAAAACAGATTCATTAGCTTTAGAAGGAACATACTTTAAGGTTCCAAAATTAACAAAACTCAAGTATCCAATTGAAGTAAGTTGCATACCTTTAGTTCCATATAATTTTAAGCATTGGAGAGTTTTCCATGATGACCAGAAGATTACAAAGTTTTTAGAATTGACAGGTGAGTTTTCTACTCCACTAATTGACCAAGCTCAAGATGTTGAATTAGATGAAAGTGCTTCATGTACAAAAAAATCAATTAGTAGCCACGAGATAATTGAATTAAAAGGAAATTTCATTCCCAAAGGGCTTCTTCCTCTTGAAAGACTCTTTTCAAAAGATGATACTTTATTGAATCCTACCATGCAATATTCTAAAGAAAATGTCTTAAGCTATAATATTGGTATTGTTGATGAAGCCAAAATGATTAAAATATCCAAGACACTTTCAAAAGAGGAAAGGAACAAGCATATTAAATTGTTGAAAGAATTTGTTGACAATTTTTCTTGGCCATGTATGAAGATCTGAAAAGTTATAATAACAACATAATCCAACATAAGATTCCATTAAAGCCTAATACTAAGCCTTGCATACATAAGCTTAGAAGACTTAATCCAGCATTGCTACTAGCTATTGAAAAAGGGGTAAAATTTTTATTAGATGCAAAGATTACAATGCCTCTTAGATATTCTTCTGGGTAGAAAATCTAGTGCCAGTACATAAGAAGAATGGGGAAATAAGGCTTTGTGTAGACTTTCGTAATTTGAACAGATGCTCCCTTAAAGACAAATATCCATTTCCCAAAATTGATCAAATTTTGGAGAGAATGGTGGGTTCCCAGAGTATATCAATGATTGATGGATTCTCTGGTTATAATCAGATCGTTGTGCAACCAAAGGATAGAGAAAAAACAACCTTTACTACTCCTTCGGTCACATTTATATATGACAAAATGCCTTCCAGTCTCATGAATGTTGGTGCTACATTTCAAAGGGCTATGGATATAGCTTTTGTTGGTGAGAAGTAAAGGTTTGTAGTTATATATCTAGATGATAATACAATATTCTCCAAACCTGATGATGAACATCTAAAAAATTTGAAACAAACTTTTCTTAAGTGTAGGAAATTTGTATTATATTTGAATCCAAAAAAGTCTCATTTCCCATGGTTGATGGTAAACTCTTAGGGCATATAGTCTCTGTTGAATGGATTAAGATAGATTCAGAATGTGTTAAAACCATCTTAAAGATCAATATTCCTAGAAATAAAAAAAGAGATTCAATCTTTCATTGGAATTTTCTTTTAAGGTGGTTTATCCCTAATTTTACAGAGATTATTAAACAGATCATAGATATGCTTAAAAAAGATAGGGGAGTAAAGTGGTCAGTTGATGCTAGGTGTCCATTTGAAAATATAATTCAAGCACTTATAGAGGCACCACTGTTGGTAAGTCCTAATTTTACTAAAGAATTTTCAATCTTTTTTCCTTTGCATCTGAAGATACTGTAGATGTTGTATTATTGCAAAATAATTCTAATGGTTTAAAACAACCAATTTCATTCTTTAGTAAAACATTGAGGGATTTGGAGATTAAACATAGTATAATGGAAAAACAAGCCTACACATTGGTTAAAGTTCTAAAATTCTTAAGAATTTATGTTTTGCGTTCTAAAATCATAGCTTATGTTCCAAGTGCAACAGTTATGGAAATTTTGGTGCAGTCTAACAGTGAAGGAAAAAGAGGACATTGGATAGCTAAAATCATGGAATATGTTTATAATATTAGACCTACCAAGTTGGTAAAAGGACAGGGTTTAGCTAAAATTCTAGTAGACTTAAATTGTCAAGCTTTAGATCTTCATTTGATAATTGAGTAATCAGTACAAGGATTGCCAACAGAGCAGAATACATGACAAATTTATGACAAATATCTTGATTCCCCATGGTATGGAAAGATTGTTTATTTATGTTGTATTTACAGTGTCCTCCTCATTTGAATAAGAGTGAATATATATCGTTAAAGCTTAATTCCATGAAATATATTTTGTAAATTGATCGAATTCTATATTGGAAAGACCCTGATGGTATGTTACTTAAATGCATGGACAGGTCGGAGGTCAATTGAGTCACTGTGGAGTTACATGGAGGTGCGTGTGGAGGTCACAAATACTAGAAAGAAATAGCATTCAAGATTCTAAGAGAATGATAATATTGTCCCACCCTATTTACATATGTTTATTCTCAGGTGAAAACTTGCATTGAATGTAAAAAGTTTGTTGGTAAGCACAAGTTGCAATCTCTAGCCGTAAAACCTATTGCAAGTGATGATCCATTTTAGTAGTGGGGTTTACATTTTATAGGTGATATCCATCCTCCCTCAAGTGGCAAACATAGGTGTATTTTAATAGTCACTGGCTTTTTTACTAAATGGGTGGAGGAAATTCCCACGAGAAGAGGAACAAACAAAGTCATCATCAACTTACTTCAAGAAAATATTTTAAGTAGATTTGGTTGCCCAAGGAAATTGGTGACTAACAATGCTCTAGTCTTTAATTATAAAACTATGCCAATTTTTTGTGAAGATAATAACGTCATATTGAAGAACTCTACACCCTATTACCCTAAAGAAAATGGGTTTGCAGATTCTACAAATAAGATTATTGTTAACAACATAAAAAGATGTTATTTTAAGATAAAAGGGCTTGGGATAGTATGCTAAAATATTCTCTTTGGGAAGATAGGGTACTGACTACCAACAAATCCATTAGAACATATCCTTTCCCGCTTATCTATGGTGTTGATGTTGTGTTTCCTATTCAAATGAGTTTTCTAGTAATTAAGTTTCTACATGATATTGAAGAAGAACCGAATGAAATTCAGAGGATAATGTTTCAGATAGTTGAATTGCAGCAGGAAAGAGAAGCGTTAGTAGAAAAGGATAAGGATTATAAGAAGAAATTCAAAGAAATATTTGATAAGAAATTTAAAAAAGATTATTGCTTAATGGGTGATACGGTACTCAAATGGGATGTACGCAGAGATGAAAAAGGTAAGCATGGAAAATTTGATAATTTATGGCTTGGACCTTTTATAATTGCAAATATTTTGGGGAGCAATACTTTTTTGCTGCAGAACTTGGAGGGTGAAGAAATTGAAAGCCCTATCAATGGGACTTTTCTGAAACATTCTTATACATATTGAGCTAAAGGGTGACCAAATTTCATTGTATATACCATTGAATTTTCAGGTTTTGTTGAATAAGACTCCATCCCAATAAATTATACAAAGATATAGTTTCAGTTGGATTTCAACAGTGTATCATTTAGAATATTTTGATTTCAGTCAAAGGAACTTGGTCACACACTCTTGAATCCTCACAAGGAGAGATTCATCCCCAACCAAAGCTAGATGTTAGTACTGGAGTTGCAATCTTGAAATGAAAACCTTATAAGTTCATTTATCCTATGTTTTTACCTATTAGTTTATTTCCTAAAACTTTCCAAATATTGTTTTTTCCTACTTTCTTAAAACTTCTAGATGTTATAGTATGCATTTCGTTTATTATTAAGTTTATGTTTGGCTCTTTTTTATATTTTAAATCTTTAAAATAGTTTTTATTTCTAAAATTCATTTAATTATCAGTCTTAAATTGAAATAATTGCTCAAAGTTTGAGAGATTTGTAATCACCACATTCCGGCAACAAGTTATTATGAAACTGCATGTGTTAGCATTGTCGGATTGCTAAGAAGGACATGTGTTTAATTTCATGATTAGATCATAAATCATAAATGGATCTGATCTTTAAAGTACGTAACTCTTGCATGTTCATTGAACAATGTATCGATGTGATTGCATACTTTAGTACTATAAACTTATGCAGTCATTACGATGTTAATCATTAGGGGAGTTTTGAGTAAAACATGGGCCTCAAAAAAAATTATACCATTAAAATTCAATTTATAAGTACCAATATGATTCAATATGATGATGTCAACCATAAGGGAAAAATTGATAAAAAAATGGAGGGGAAAAGAAAAAACTATTTTTTCTTATCGTATTTTTGGCATATGTCCTTATTGATTCACCTGAATTTCAAGTTTTAGGACTCGTTAGATGTGGAATTTAATTCCACATCCAACCCATACCCACACTGCATACTTATGAGGTACCCAAAACACCCAAAAATGAGAATTTCAATAAACAAACGTATTTTAATACCACAACACCCAAAAATGAAAATTTCAATAAACAAACGTTTTTTTATTAAAATACGTTTGTTTATTGAAATTTTCATTTTTTGGGTGTTGTGGGTACCTCATAAGTACACAGTGTGGGTATGGGTTGGATGCAGAATTAAATTCCACATCTAACGAGTCCCCAAACTCGAAATTTGGGTGAACCGACAAGGAGATATTGAAAAAATACAATAAGAAAAAGTAGATTTTCCTTTTACCCTCCAAAATTTAGAACTTTTATTGTATTGTTATAACTCTTATTTTATTATTTCCCTTATGAGGCCCATTTTATACCTCAAAAGTCCCCTAATGACAGGTTTCATTCCAAAAAATGTTGAATTGATTGCATGAAATAGGCTTAACACCTGGAAATGCATGTTTCATTAAAATTTGGTGAGAATTATGCTTTGTCTAATAATCAGAACCTAATGTGCATATGTTAACAACATAAAGAAGATGAGTGGAAAACCATGCAGGTTGGAACCTATTAATAATCACTAGGATGAAGAGCATCCACAATGTGAACAAATGTTTAAAGATGTAGGCTAGTTCACTTTCTTTGAAAAGATTAAACGGTATAATGTGGATGTTTTTCAACGATTCACTAGGAAATTTATGGGTACTTAGTTTGATTTCATCAATCTAAATTTTGAAGTTTTTGAAACTTCCATTGCAGAGGAAACAATTTTTCTACAGACAGTGATAAATGGTTAAAAAAATTCTCTTTTCAAGCAGATTTAAGCTTGTTTCTCATGCAAGGATTTGAAACCTTATACTGGAGTAAAGAAATTCACTCTAGTGCGTTAAAAGAAGAATGGATACAAGTTTTAGGTATTATCCATAGATATGTAACCTGTGAGAGAAATTTTGCCACAATATACATGTATCAATTATGTTTCCTTCTTCATATTACAAGGACATCAAAACTGATCCTACCTGTAACGTCCCCGACCCTCCGACCAGGCAAGAGGACGCTACTTTACACCAACATACGGGCATCTAGCCCCATGAACGTGAACATACATATATATATAATGTTGAAGCATGATACTTAGAAACATAAAACATATTTCGAAACATAATCATTCATATACATAATGAAAGCAAAACATATCAATCAACATTCATGCATATACAGATCAACATTTAACATGTATATCATCATTCATCAATGGTAAATATGATTGTAGACGCAAGTTAGGCAAGAATACTTATCTTATAGAGAACTTGATCCGCAACTAGCTACGTCGCTGCAACGTTCCTCCCAACCATAGGCCAGCGTGCTCCTTAATCTCTCAACAATGCTTCCACCCCCAAGTCGGGCATGATCCCCCGAGGAATAAGGAACTAGCAGGCTTACACATAGCCAAGATAACAAAACATGCCAAGCCAACATGGTTGGATTTTTCAGGAAAACAATGGATCAGCCAAGCCAACACAGTTGGGTTTATCAGGCCATCTAGGAGCTAGGAAAGGCCAAATGCTAAGCTGATGAGCTCATTACGAAGCTAGGGACACCTACACTAGAACTAGCATGACTTCTAAGACACCCACACACACCCAACACAAGGAATCAGTCCCTTCTCTGCTACACAAACCCTCGGGCCCTGACTTCCCTTCCAATGCTATTTAGGGGTTGTGGAGAAGAAAGCCAGCCCTCTAGCTCAGTCTGTGTGGTTCCCAAACACACCGGGTTTATCAAGGAAACCAAGCCCTCATCCCTACTCCCAACACAGTCTGAATACAAACCACTGCATGCATGCAGTCAACCAGCAATTATCACTTGGACAAGGGAAAACGACTCCTAAGTCATTCTTGGCCCTATCATGGCCAAAATGACTCCCAAGCAACCTACAACATCCCCAAAATGTAACAGCAAAACATAGCCAACAAACATGGGGAAACAACAGCCCATTCGGAAAAACGAAGCCACCGAAAAAGCTTACACAAATCACAATGGGGAAGAAAAACAGACTTCCAACCTGCACATGAGGGAAGTTACACCAGACCCCAAAATTTGAATGGAAAACACACCCGATGCCACTCTGTGGAGAATGTGAATGACAGCCAAAATGACTCCCCTCCTGGTTGCGTGAGACTGAACAGAAAGAATCCTCTGCGTGGGTAACAGGACGTCCCCCCGTGTGAGGATGAGAGGTAATGGAGAATGGCGAGTGGGAAGTGCAGGAGTGTTTTTAGCACTGTCGTGGAGAGAGTGTAATAATGGATATTTTTCTTCCTCTGCCCAATGTGAGGTTCGATTTGCTGGTGGGGTGTGCCTGTGGGAAAGGACTGGCAATCCTGCCACACCCCACTACTGCCTCAACTACTCCGCGAAACATTAAAGCGGTAGTTGGATAAGACAAGGTAAGATTATCAAATCAAAAAGAGTGGTGACACATGGCTTCCCCCCCCCCCCCATGGCTTAAGGTTTAACATTCCCCCTCCTCCTTATCCTCATGAGAATCATGCCCCTTCTCAATTTAGTTGCAGTGAACATAGCTGATTGGGTTATTTAATTAAAATTCATAGCTACATGATGCCGCAACTTAATATGTATGCCACGTGCCCCGATATACCATCGGTGACAATTTCAATCCGAAACATAACATAACCAATCGATGGTGGGGGCCTTGGCCTTTAGCTCCGCACCATGATTATTTACAATATATGTATCATGTATATTTAATGCATTGGGGTCAAAACCGAGGTGTTACATTTTGCTTAAAAGCTTATCCAAGATGTCTACGAGAGTGAAAAATCATCCAAATCATTCATCTCATAGCATTTTTCACCATGTTCTAATTAAGTTTTTGATTTTAAATGAGTTGAAGAGAAAGAATTGAACTTGGATTCATTTTCTTTTCTTGTAAGGATTTAAGGTAGATAAATTTGAAGCTATAGAAGAACAGGATGTTGGAATGATAAAGGAAAATAAATCTTCTCAAACTAAAGGGTTAACCTATAAATATGAAGAACATAGGTAGCATGCTCAATAAACCCCCAAACGGCTCAGAAGTTACAAAAGAAAAATCACGGACCAAATTTTTTGTCATAAAGTGAATACAGAGGCATCACAAAACTAGAAGCATAATGAGCATGATAAGGAACAGATCATGGTAACTCACAGGACTCCAAGTTATTTCAAGGAAGAATTGGTTGATAAAGCATTAGAAACATGTATGCTTGAAGCATCATCCCGAAAGGCAGAAATAAGTTATTCTTGTTTTCAAAGTTTTGGATCTATTTAATGGAGACCTAAAACTAGGGCTTCTAATAAACTTCATCTGAATATAAAAAGAGATGTTAATCCTAAGTTGAAGAGTGAAACCATAATCAATGTCGATGAATCCAATAGTGAAGAAGAGACAAAGTCCAAGGAACTCAAGGAAATTTTTTCACAAACCCTAGAAAATATTGAATAAAGTATCAAGCTTACTCTAGAATTTCCAATAAAAGAATATGTGGATAAAGGAAAAGAGGCTATCCCAGATTGCCAGGAAGGAACTATTTTAAATCCTACAAAGATTAAACAAAAACCAGAATCTGTATATGACAAAATCTTAAAGCTCAATTTTGAATGTCAAAAGAATATTGGGGATGCATGTTTGAACAATCAATATTTGGATAATGTTGAGCATAAGTTACAAGTGGAAGAGAAATATGAAATTATAAATCTCCGGAAAGCTTTGAACCATTATAAAACTCGGAATTCACATTTCAACCATTTTAATGATTAGTAGGTTCAAGCTAACCGAATATTAAGAGAATACTTGGAGGAGAATAATACAAATTATGTTGAATTAGCGCAAGTTGCTGAAGAAGCTATAAAGAGAAGAAAAATATCTTAGACAAAGAATGAAGAATTAGCCAAGAAAAATTAGGAGCTTCAAAGCCTAAGATAGAGTTCATGGACAAAGAATTCTCGCGACTACATAAAAGGTCTCAAGTGTTAGATGGTATTACCATGTTAGCAAAAGTAGCCCGTGGAATTTGATCCGTTCTAGAAAACAATTCTATTATTTACGTGGCATATGAAGAAGTTTTATATAATTTCGGTTTCTTTTTTAATTGAGACAGATAATTAATTAGATTAATTAATAATATCTTTTATATATGTTGACCACCAGATATAGGATTGGCTAGCCTATTTTTATATCTATTCAATCCTATAATTTTGGATCTGAAACCAATTTTAGATCTCTATCTCCTAGTATAAAGAAACATTTTGCTTAAAGAAAAGGGGTGGGTTCAGAAGATTGAGAGAGTTTTGTATGAATTTTTAATTGAGGACCTACTTTTTAACACTGTAAGCTATATTGAATACTATTTTTTAAGATGCAATGTTATTTATGAGACAAATAGACTTTGATAAGTTGTGAATGCATGTCATGTTTTGATTATTTTCGTATGTGAACCTATGTTTGATAAAAAAAATTATCATTCATACTCGCTTTTAGTTATATGTATTTACATATTCCTTTTACAAAAAGTGTTTATGTTCAAGGAATGTATAATCATGGTATAGGAATACATGTGGTATCTTGATGATTGAATTGGTTTAGAATATCTATAATATCATCTATTCTAAATTTCCTTATTTACTTTTCAGATCTTAAACTATTCATATTTCCTATTAGAATAGCACTCTCTCAACCCATACATACTATGTTAATTCATCCACCCCATAAACCTGTAAATTATGTTAGATTTTTAACATTTAAGCTATATGATCTTAGGATCTTATCTGAGAGAATAACAAGCACAACAATCAATTACAAGAGACAATGAACACAAAGATCTTCCTCGGGGAAACCATAAAGGAGAAAACCCCGCAACTTCCTCAGAGATAGAATCAACACCAAAATTAAAACCCACAGACAGTAAGATGATCCCCCGAGAGTAGTAGTCTCTCTCTCTCTTGTCCCAGCTTCTTCTCTCTCTCTTAGTTATGTGCTACAAATGAGTGTGAGTGAATGTGTATGAATGTGTGTTAAATAGAGAGGCTCCCTGTCTATTTATACTAACTCCTGACTTGACAATAACTCACTAGGGCCGACTTCTCTAGGAGAGACTAATAACCCTAGGGCCCCACAATTGCGGGGACTTTAACCCTTGATCAATAAGGAGGGTTATACTCTATGAATTTACATGACTTGTTTACATTATTGAATCTCTTGATCGGAACATCGGGGCATGACATGACTCAATTACATTACAGATACTTCCCGGAATAAACATCGGGGTACAATACATAAGATATAAAAGTGAATACATTCTGAAGTTACAAATACATCAACAAATTATGCCTTTTATATGTATGAGCTTTGTACCTCCGTAGTCTAGTTCAAAGTCTAGTACAAACAAAACCACAACTATTTGAGGTAAATAACATCACTATCTATGTTAAACTGAACAAAATTCAGTTATAGACCATCGCAATTACTAAGCGATCTTCTTTTGTCTCACAAAGAAACCCAATGCAAAGAGTGTAGAAAGAAAGGAGCAAGCATAGGAATTAAAAATAAGAATATATTGTACATTTAATTTGTTGTGGGCACTAAAGGTGAGATAATTTTCTCTCTTGGAAATGGTCAATGACATATAACATTGAATGTGTCAAAACCTTTGGAATGTGGCCATGGGTTATTGTAGTGTCCCTAGAATTTGTATACATCCCTAGAATTGATTTAAACAATGAAGTCATGGAGTAACCTATGAAATTGTACAGAACTCAAAGAGATTACTCTGACAACTTTATTGTTTAGACAATCCTCCACACTTGGAAGCAACATAGAAGTCACAATGGATTTTACATGAAATATGTTGAAGAACATGGCATGAGGATAATTATTAGAACAATCTTTCCTCTAGGGCATCTGACGTAACCTTTACTATTTTCTATTTGTTATTCTCAAGGGATTTCTCCACTTTAATTTTATGTCTCCAATTGAGCGCATAGCCTTGAAATTAAAAGGCAATAAATTGCAACAAACCATCATCAAAAAATTAATATTCAATATGACAGTAATATAACTGCATAGGGTTCTTACTATTTTCTACTGATAGCCCATTGTAGTTCAATATTTCATCTTATGTAACGACTGTCGCAATAACTATAATGAAGAAATTTAAATTAGTAATTTCTCTAGTGATTCAAAATAAATGAATCCACTAGAAAATATTTACTTTTACAAAGATTGAAATTCAATGTAGAGAGGTTCCAAATATATGTCTAAAAGACCAAGATTGTACTACAAAAGAAATATTAGCATAATTTTTGTTATGAAATGATATTATACAAACAAAAAAATCATCTCCTCATTTTTTTCCAAAGTTAAAAGTATTACAAAAAGTAGAAAGACAAAATGTCGAATGCCTTAAAAACCTATTAATAAATTTATAGATGTATTTGTAGATAATGGATGAATCAATTCTCTATAGATATTGAACACATGAAAATTCAAATTAAGAATCATGTAAGGAATATCTTTCACCAAGACAAGATATCGAGTGAAACCAAGGGTCTAAAGGAAGTCAATCTTTCAATAGCAGCTAGTACCTAGTGCGAGGGATTGTAACACACCATATTGGGACTAGGCATGTTTATGAGTCAGACATATTGCATTGTATTTGCTTATTATCTGTTGGACTTAGCTAGACTGAGTAAACTATGTTTTTGGCATGTTAGAACTAATTATATGTTGCTACTATGTTTATGATGTTACTATGCTTATGGTGATACTATGATTCCGATGTTAGGATTATGATTATTTGATTACTATGTTGTAGGTATCATGGGATTCCTTTCTTTGATAATGATAATGTAGGATTAATGGTTGTCCTTGATGAAATGTGATATATATGATGTGGTATATGGATACCAACCCATGATGTGATCGATTTAGTTATTTTATGTGAGGAAAGGAAATGATGTTGATGATATGGACCAGTTGATGATTGAGTGGAGATATCATTATAAATGTATGTTTGCAAAGTACTAATCTGTAGGATAGAGGGGCTATGTAAAAGTCACATACTTGATATGAAGTGCGGTGTAGTGCCTATTTTGGAAAGAGAATTATTTACCAAATTGATGATATGATGACACATTCCAATAATATAGATAGCAGCACATTATGGTTTTGATAGGGTATAGACCTAGGATGTTGAGAGGGATGGATGGATGTTCCACCCTATGTTTCTACAATACCCAGGGTCATGGGAGGGTTGTGCTGAGACAAAATCCCCAAGATGTTGTGCTGATGATGGTTAGATTCCCGCTAGAGGCTAGGTCTGTAGTTCAGCCGACGCTATCGCTCTTAGGTTCTTATGTGGTCAGGTCAATGAAGCTGACATCCACTTCTATACTAGCAAAGGAAGGATAGGGAGGATGTGGATGTAGGTTAGGATGGGAGGATGTGTTAGTTAGTACTGTTGAAGCTTGGCTATTCCTTGATACGGAGTTAGTAATAGTAGGTACCTCTCCTTGTACTTGATTGATTAAACTAAATAGAAAAATAATGATATGAAATCTAATAAGGTTAAATGATAAAAAAACTAATGATGTTTTAGTAATGTAATGTTATATGTATGCTTGTTTTGTTTGCATTAAGGATTATTAGTAGTAGTTAGTAGTTATATGTTGGTACTATGATGTATGTTTATAGTACATGTCCAACCTGTGCATACATTGGCCACACATGCATTGTTTTCACATGTACGCTAGTATCGATATACAAATATTGGACGTGTTAAATAATTGTATGATTTGTCGTGAATATCTAAGTAATTAGGAAATGATCCAATACAGATAATGACCGTTTTAGTTATTAAGCATTTCTGAACATTGTAATAAGTAATTGATTAAGTATCATCAATTAGAATTGTAATAATGAAATTGTTGTGAATAAATGCAAATAATGTTCGATATGCGTTAGTAGAATTGTATTGTTTAATTGTTTATCATGATTGCTTAAAACCATTATGGGTGCTTTGTTTATAAATACAATAATATTGTGTTGGTATTAGGGTATTTGTTAGTTAAACAAATAAATATTGTTGTTATCTATTAATCACTAATTATTATTGTTATTGTTATTATTATTATTATTAATGGTAAAATTGTTCTTTACTATAAATCATAGTGGATCAACCAAATTATTATATCAAGTATTGAATTAAGTTATTATTAATTAGAAACTGGAGCATTTCATGAAAAGTCAAAAGAGGGTATTTTATTCTTTAACTGGACCAAATAAGATAAGATAGGATAACATTAAAATAATATTTGTCATTAATTTACTATTATGTAAGACATCAAATTCGGATAGGATAAGACATTTAAGACACCCACCACTACCAACCCGAAAGGTCAACAATAATAATTATTTAACTTGTATTATAAGTGAATAAGACAAGCCATTATTATCTTGCATTAAAACAACAAAAGAAAGTCAAATTAAAGAGGAAAAACTTAAATGAAAAATTAACCATTTAACTTCTCGAGAGAGCGAAAAGTCCTAGACTAATGTTATAATTATTTTTTCCTTGGTTAATGTAATTGTATTAATGATTTAAAAACCCAAAAACATGGATGGATAAGGCGGTGGAGTAAGCCTGGAAGATTCAGGAGGAGGAAAAGGTATTTAGGAGAGTTTTATTGGACTAGGAAGGGGTTGGTTTTTCTTAGGAAGAGATTATGTTAGTTAGTATGATTTTGAAAAGGAGGGATTTAGAGAAGGGGTAAAACTCGAATCCTTGAGGAGGTGGGAAACTCAAAGAGGGAGGAGGGGTTAACTAAAGGAAATTGGTTTGGTGAGATTGCACTATTGATCTATGGAAATGGAAATCCATGGGAAATACTCCTAAGGAAGGCTACTCTCAGGATTATTGGTTTGTGGGCTCGGCGGATAGGAAGATCATTGGTTTGCGAGGGCTAGCATGATAAGAGCTGGTTGGAAGGGAGGTTCATCCATTTTGGTTACAAAGGGGCTTAGACGAGAAGTTGAAGGAAACTTTTGGGATCTGCATCAAACTAAGGGATCTACTACAACCTACCAAATCCACATATTACACTGTGTTGGATTTACTATTGTTATTTTCTAACTTAATGCCATATTTAAGTGTTTAAAAGGATAGCTAGGTTGAAAGAAAATTTAAGTTTTTTATGCACGTTTATGTTATTGGACTGTATTAACTCCTAGATAGTGCAAACAAAAATATATATGTAGATGTTGTAAAAATATCTATTTTATTCAATAGACTCTAACTGAGCCATATTACATCAAAATCTTAGGAAAATATGGATTTAGTGCCTCCTGGTAAATGAGGAGCACTAAAGGGATTCTTTATTCTTGTATTAGAAGACCATACTATGTCATAACTAGTAGTTATGAAATATATAAGTATTTTATCAGTTGGACTGAAATATGAAAAATGATAGTGTTTTGGATTATTTAGTAGATTGCTAAAACTATTTTTTGTGTCAATGATATGCTATATGTCTTTCTTCAAGCAATTGAGCTGAATAATCATGGTAGCAAGGAGAAAAAAACAATGTTCAATGCAAAGGAATTGGCTTCTACAGAGTTGTCCAAATTTATTCGGAAATGCCAATGTTGTCAAAACATAAAACGTGTCATGGAAAGAGATTTGCAAATAGATTTTGTCTTTGTCATATACAAGAGAAGTAGAATAGTCCAGAAATGTATGTTAACCACTAAATAAATGTAAAAATTGGTTACTTGCTAAACATATGGTTTGAGCTCCAAAATTTTTGGATGAACAAAAGAATTGGTTTCTGTAGATGGGAAACCAAGGTGTCTCCAAGATGAGATCTAAAGGAAAAAAAGCGAGACAACAATGACACAATGGCCATTTTTATTGAACTTTTCTTCCATTAGTTGTATGATAAGTGAATTTTACTAGAAAAGGAAGTTGAGTCTATGAACACTTTGTGTTTTCAAAGTAGTTGGTTGTTTGTCTAACAGCTAATGGGTCTTGTTCTTCCTTCTAGAAAATGAGTCAATATGACAAACAAGATAATTCAATAGCTTTCTCTAGTGTTGTTGGTTATTTGGGGAAAATGGTTTGTATTTTTTTTGTTCCGTGTAAATGGTATTCTTATAATGGATTGCAATAGTATGCAGAATCAGAGTTTTGTTGTGTATATGCTATAATTTTTGTTGTTCATGAATTCACTACTAAAAGTAAAGTAAGAGAGATGAAATGAATGAATACTAAATGAGTAGGACGTAATAATTTATGTACTAGTAATAATAGAGGTGCGACTATTTCTTATGTTTATTGAAGAGAATCCTGAGCTTACGAGACATAAATTAGCAATGAAAACACCTTTAGGGATTTTCATTGTTATTGTGGTCATATCTATGTGAAATATTTTCTTGTGTCCACATGTTTTCCTAAATTGAGTAGACTAAGCATAATGAGTTTCTATTTGGATATCATTTTATTTGTTGTATGATGCCCCTATATATGTCATTGTGTTAGTATGGAAACTATAAAAAGGATTTTAGTTGATCAAAATCAGATAATGGATTGAATAGAAAAGTGTTGTTTCTATGTAGCCACCATTTGCTAGCCAAGAAAAAAAATCTATACTATCTTTTGTTTTTGTCTTTGTCCATGTTCAATACTATATGTTGAGCAGAGTAAGCACTAAATGGTCTAGCAGCTGAGTATGGTTCTAGTTGTTGTTTTGTGTTCCTATATCATAACTATACGAGGCATTTGAACTGTACACAATTCAAGAAATATATATGAATCAAAATTGCAGTTGCTATGTCGACGGCTCTATTTTCTAAAAAAATAACTAATTTTATAGAAATACTTATCATACTATACGGTGCTGGCATATTAATAGCCAGTGGTTTATATTACCCTTATCATCTATGTTCTTTTCCTAATTCACTTACTAGTATCAACTGAATGAGACACATATGTGGATTAAAATATGAATGTAAGTGTCCATCTATTGGAATAGCATAGTAATCACACTAAGTGATCATACCACTAGTACTATAAGCTAACCAAGGACCATATTTGGTAGTCTATGGTCCTCATGGCAACCATAATGTTGGTGCATTTCTAGCAACTAAGCATTGATCACAACATAGGTATTTATCATATCACTTATCATGTTATTACGGCTCTACTTTACCTTCTTATGTGCATAAAAAGTGATTGCATCCTATTGATACTTATCTATATACTAGGGAATTCCCTACCATGTGTTACTAGCTTAATAGGATTCAATTATTCATAAGAATTAATCGAATCATTTCTAGGTATAATATTTTTGTTTCATTACAAGGATTAGCTCAACTCACACATTGATAACATGGTATTACTAGTTATAGATGGTTAACAAAAAATAACCAAATTCGATTGATCGGAAGCATGTTTCCCATGTACAAATCCTAATCATAAACAATAACTAGCTATTATTGATATAACACTCGCTATGGGTCAAATGTTCGTTTAGAAAAGGAAAAAGGAATGACATAATCCATACTCTTCAAACCAAGAGGGGAGAAGGGAAACTAGAACAATGGAAACCAATAATATAGGGGAAATTCACTATCCAGGTTGAATTGTGTGACTAGTATTATTTGCCACAATCATCATTGCCACTACCACTATTAGAACTCTACTAGCAGAGTAGTTACTTGAGTAAACATATGACATGATATGATTTCAAGGTCAATAAAAAACATGGAAACATGGCTTCAAAAGAAAGACTATACCAACAACTAGATCAATAGGATTGAAAAACAATTATTATTTGGACTATACATGATTTATACATACTATCAACAAAACCACAAGGATAACAATATAATGAATGTATTTGAAAAGGTTGTAGATGTACTTGAAAATTATGTTGGAAACTTGAAACTATTATGTCAAGATTTTTTTTTTTTTTCAGGATCAGGACAAACATTGTTGCCTTGAAAATATTGACCAAAACATTCCACAAAGTATTTAAGGTGAGGAGCTATTGTTTGACACCCAACACTTTATAATGAAAAACTTTATTCTCTATAGTGTTGTAGCAATGCAAATGATGTTCCATAAATAATGTATGATTTCAAATCAATAGAATTGAAAATGCGTAATGATTTTGCAACGACATACCCTACAATTAGAATTAATCCACTGAGGTATATTAAGGAAAAAGCATCATAAACGAAGAATTGTAACCAATGACATGGAAGTTTGAAAACATAGAACTTACAACATAGTGCAATGGATTTGAGAAAACCCGTAACAAAATTAAAATTAATTTAGCGAGGTATATTAAGAAAAAAGTGTCATATTGTTTTTCATAACTAATCTCACCTAAACTGATTGGACTACATAATGAAGTAAGTCATGTATGGAGCATTCTTTGTTTTCTTAATTCATAAAATGTAGTCTACTGATCCAAATTTATGTGAGAACAAAATGAAAGAGAATTTATATGTTTACATACACAGATATATGGAGATAAAGACATATATATAGTAAACTCATATTCTATTAAATGAATGAAACATAACAAACTATAAAAAAAGGAAGCTAGAATGGTGGTAGTTGTATCTATGAGAAGAGATGTGAAAGCCACACTCAGTAGTGACAAGATGAATAAAAAGGAGGACGAAGGGAATTTTTATCATAAATTATTGGAGAGGCAGAAACCTTAAACATAATTCTAGGAGATGAATCATCATAAATTTTGCGGCCCTGAGGTGGTTAGTTGAACAGTAAACTTCTCGGGGTCATACATTTGCATACGATCTTTGTTTTGGGCACTCGATATCCCATGGGAAAGGTCTATCCTATCTTTACAAATTTATATTGGGGGAAAATGCACATTGTTGGTAACCATTAACCCCCATGAATCTCCAAAAAACATCGTTTAGGGCCTCAAAATGACCTCGAAACTTTGGGACCTAAAAAATCGTAGAAAATTACAAGAAAATTGCCAAAATGGAAAATTGTTTTGAGCTAGTGGAATAGGTGGGTGGCCACCTATACCCATATATATCAGTGCTCCCCCCTTAGGATGAAATGGTATCAATTGTGTTGAGTTCCCCAATCAAATGGGGAAACTTCTGCTAAACTTGACTCCTGGTGAACCACTTTCCTTGGTGGAGGAGCTTCCCTACTTTGACAACTTGATATAGTTGGATATTATGTTGGTAGGTGCCATTAACTTGTGTGTCCATGATATGATCAATGGTTTCTTGTTCCATGTATTCAAGGTTAATCTCTATAGGTGTCAATTGTTCTGCCACCTCCGAGGTGTCCAACAATGGTGCAAAGTATGGTCGAAGTAGCTCCACATTGATAACTGCGTGTATGCCAAGGAATGGAGGAATGCTTAATTCAAAGGAATTGTCACCAACTTCCTTGGTGATGGTGTATGGACCATATTTAAGTCCACAAAGATTTCGATGGGGTCCTGTGGGCCTCTCTTTCTACAAATGCAACAAAACTTTATCCCCCACCTAGAACTTGTGTGGAAGCCGATGTTGGTCATGTCGTTGCTTGTAGTTAGTATTAGCATTTTCAAAAATGTCATGGACATGTTGGCAGATGTGATAGATTTGGTCAAAAAATATGGTGGCCTTATCAGCCTCATCCTGAGCATGGGAAGATTCTTCCTGTGTGTATGCAAGGGGCAGATCTACATCAACTGGGCTAGTGGTTGGAAACCTAGTAACACCTAAAAAGGGTTTTGATAGGTAGAGATATGAAGAGCTCTATTATATATATGTTGAAAATAAGAAAGGCTCTCATCCCATGTGTAGGGATGTTTAGAATTGTACATTCTCAGAATATGCACAATCATTTGGTTGACTACTTCTGTTTTTCCATCGATATTGGGGTGGAATCCAGTTGATTTGGTGAGCTTGGTATCCATCGATGACCATAGACTAGACCAGAAGGTGTTCAAGAACCTACTGTCCCAATCTAAAATAATAGCTTGTGGCAGCCTGAACTGACATTAGAGAAAATTTGAACTCAAAATGGGCCTCCTAAAAAAATTAATAAAATAATATTTATTAATTTTGGAGGAAGAAAAAAAAAACTACTTTTTTGTTTGTATTTTCGACATATCTCCTCGTGTTTTTACTCAAATTTTGATCAGGAGAGCTCGTTAGATGCAAAATTAAATTCCGCATCCAATGAGTACCCACTTGGCATACTTTTGACGAACCCCGCTACCCCAAAAACAAGAAATATCTGAAAAAATGTGATGATGACATCATCATCACATTTCTTCAGGTATTTATTGTTTTTGGGGTAGCAAGGTCTGTCAAAAGTATGCCAAGTGGGTACTCGTTGGATGCAGAATTTAATTCCACATTCAACGAGCTCTCTCGATCAAAATTTGAGTAAAAACACGGAGAGATATGTCGAAAATACAAACAAAAAAAGTAGTTTTTTTTATGATACCTATCCCCAAATTTATATTAAAAAAGTGTTTAAGACCTACACGGTATTTCAAATTTAAAGCAATTTCATTGGATAACACAAGATGACATGGAATTTGAGTTAAATTTAAAAGGCCCATTTTGAGTTGAAATTTCCTCTAATGACCCAAACATGCTCGAAGAAGAACTTAGCAGTGGATTCAGCATAGATGCTCTTCTTGCAAGCTATCGAAATGGCAATCTTAGAGAAGCGATCCACGACCACAAACACGTTGTTATTACCATACATAGTTGAAGGTAGTATTGACATGTAGTCCATGCATATGGATTCCCATGGACCATTTAGAGTGGGAATGGGGGTGTACAATCCCTACTTTTTTATGGTTAATTTCGTGATGGAACACGAAGTGCAGGATCTGATATATTGGTCGACGTCTTATCATAGTTTGGGCCAATAAAAATACTTCTGCAAGACACAAAAAACCATAGAAATTACAAGAAAATTTCAAAAATGGAAAACTATTTTGAGATGATGGAATGCGTGGGTGGCCACCTATACCCATCTAGATCATCTACAACACTAAATAAATAAATGAAAAGTTAATGCCATTTTCAAATATTTTAAGCTTTATGGTGTTGAAATTATTTCATTAAAGAATAATAATTTTATTCCTGTACAATATGGGGAAAATAAAATAGAAAAAACAGGAAAATGAGCAAAACCTCTTCAGAAATGCAACCAACACATTTTGTAGAAGTAGAGTTAGTGAAAAACAACATGGAATTTTTTTATGATTCTAGTTGCTCCTTCATGTTTTCCTTTGCACCATATTGTCACTATAATGAATGTAGTAGGGATTTGAAATGTTCAAAATCTGAAACTATTATGAGTAGAAATTGAAGTTGAAGTGTCTATTATTCTATATTCTAAAAGAAGTTAGCATTTTTAAAGTAAATTGTATAAATATAAACTAGAAATCTATATATATGTTCAAGGTTTTTTGCAACTAACATCACCTAAATTGATTGAAGTATGTAGCCATTGAGTCTACTACATAGCATAGTTTGTTTTCTTAATTTGTGATAAGTAGTTTGGAGCACGAAAAACAATCATGAAAGGTTAATGCAATTGCCAACTATTTGAATCTTTATAGTATTGAAACATTTTTTTTAAAGAAGAACAATTCGATTGCTGTACAATATAGGAAAAGGAAAATATAGAAAAATGACATAATGACCAATACCTGTTATAGCTGATTTCACCACTCCAGGTGAATCACACTTTGTATGGCCTTCCCTTGTCCCGCTGCAGACTCCTTAGACCCCTTGGACCATTTTTTGTCCTTTGATGTTTTCCTGACGATCCCTAAAAACATGTGAAAAGTGATACACGCGACTTTTAAACCTACAATCGCGTACATACGCAGGTTTGACCACTAAAACCACGTACATCGGGATGTGTACAAAATCCAAATCCTTTTGGAGTTTTCCTTGACATGGATCCGACTCACTTGACTCCTGGCCTTCCATATTCCTTGATATCACTCGGATTCGACCTTTCATTACCCCTTTGAAAAGCTATATAAGGAACTCCTTGGTACATTGAAGGCATAAGAAAGAATTGAGAGCAAAGAAACTATAGTCCATTGTTGCCGAAACTTATGCTTGAGTCTGCATCCCTTTGTCCCTTGGAGCACTTTTGTGTTCTTCCCAAGCTTGCCTTTTGCTTGTGAGCTTGCTATCGAGAGATGGAGGATTGAAGTGGTGGAGGACCAAGTGGGGGATTCAGTTTCTCCGGTTCGCAGACGTGCCGAGAGAGGTTGTATCTTGTAATCTCTGATTTATATTAATAGAAATATCTTTTCTTATCCAATAATGTGTGTTTGAATGAATATTTTATCCATGGGATTATATTAAATGCTTATACATTATTGATTATATATGCTAGAATAGATCTAACACCATGATATATAGAATGCTTGTATTGTTTACTTGTTGTTGAGGAAGTAATCTATCAATTCAAGATGAAGTTGGAAAGCTCAATGGGGATCTACTTCAACCGTCTGGAATAAGGTACGAGGTCTGATCCTTTAGTGTTAGACATTTAATTTCTATTGCATATTGGAAAGGATTGATTTCTGGAGTCAAGATGTCTATTGTGGTACCCCAAGCCATAGGAATTTCTCTCTGTAACAGAATTGGTGACTCCGCTGGGGAGTTCCTAGTAGTTGTCCTTTGGGGGTTGTTCTACCGGCATTCAATGAATTTGAATTTCTCTTTCTCTCTTGTTTCTGTGTCAGGTCTGGGGGCATGTTTTCCTGGTAGTGTCTGATTGGTGTGAAGTTTGTCTCAGCCTGTCTGTTTTCCTTGATTTTATGCACCTTTCTTCCTGTACGTGAGTTTTTAACTCACAGTTGCGTATACACGCGGGTTTCTCTATGATTTTCGCGTATACACGCGGGTTTACTGCGAACAGTCATGTATGCCCTTAGTTTTTCCTTTTGTGGAAGTTAAATGGTTGCCGGGTGAAATTTGATGTTTGCTGAGTCTCCTTTGGCACTGCCTGAGTCTGTTTATACCTCTGTTTCTAACCAGAGACATTTTTTTAGGCTAATTTTTTTTTTTTTTAAGAAGGTTCTTGTCATGGCATTTTCGATTTTTTGTTTGAGATTAGTGCATTAGATTTCTTTTACCTTAGTTCTTTGCTTGAGTGTTGTTTGAGTGTGCTTGCAGAGTCTAGGGGTTGTAGAATCATTCTTTTCCTTTTGTATCTCATTTTATTTCAAAAAATCCAAAAACATTTGCTTATCATCATGCATTGCATTTTTCATTTTGCATTGTACTTGCACTAGATTTGCTTTGGAGTATTAGTTAGGATTTCATATAGGAAAGCTTGCATTCATCATTTGAAGAAAAATTGTGCATTTCACATAGTAGCATACCATGTTTTCATGGACACAATGCATTTGCATTGATTGTTTGGTGTGCATTTTACTTCATGTTGTGTCATAACACCATTAGTTGCACGGCCATATCCCTCTTTTCAGTAATAAAGCCAATTAAAATCAACGCTTAAATTAAAATGAACTACACTCTTTTCTTTTATAGGGTGCACCAACAAGCTTAGGTTTTAGGATCTTGGAATAATTCATTGTGAGTAAATTCTCCAAGATCACTAAACAACAACATGTATGTGTCTGTCCAGGTGAGTGTGTGAAATCCTTGGTATAACCAGTGTTTCTCAGGATCCTCCTCTCAAAAGGGAGTTAAGCACGAGGTAGTGTGAGCGGTTATTGATTGGGATGACCCCTAGTCATAACTCAGTAGCACCGGAGATATTTCCAAGATTGTATTCGTATCTGGGGCCTCTTTCAAGAGTTTCGGGCTTTGCTACCCTGCCCATATGGTCAATCCCGCCTGTGACTGTCTGCCTGAGCATTGATTATATTGAGGTGACCTTAGTGGCCTTACCTAGGATATCGAGGGGGTACTTTGCAGGGGTTATTCTGCGGGTGTCCCGGCCAGGTTGGGGTCAGATAGCACAGTTGCTTTACGCATTGAAGCTGAGGGCCACAATAATTGGTTACGTACCTCTGCTTGTTGTGTATGGGAGTCTCAAGCCTCTCCTAGGCGAGACATACCTGCTTCATTCAGGAGCTCACTTATCCTGCCCTTGATTGCTTGCATTTGGCTTTAGATTTTATTAGTGATTTCTCTGTGCACGATAGCTTGCCTAGGGTTTGCGTAAATAGAGAGTCTTTTATATTTTTTAAGTCATTGTGGAATCGGGTACAGCTCCTCGCCGTTCTCGTCGTTTAGTAGGACTTTCGCCTTCTACTTCTCCTCCTCCTTTGGGAGAGAGACCTAGATAGTCCAGGAAGATTATTTGGCACATTGATTCACACACCATTGGGGACCATATAGAAGGTATTCCTGAACCACGTTCTCCCATTCGTGTAGATGATGGGGAGTTTACTCCTACTTACGATCCTTCACCCGACTTGGCTGAGTTAGGTCCTGTGATTTCTGAGATAGGAACCCTTCATGATAGACCTACTCACTCTAGGGTTGATTCCCCATTGACGCGTTACTGGTATGGAATGTCGGAGGATGCTGAGACTCATTTTGAACCCGCCAACACTAGCTATGGTAGTTATGGTATGTCTAGTTTTCCTAGACATGATTTGGCATTTCATGTCGAATCTGACTTCAAGCCTAACACTATGTCTGGGGGCACTTTCATTCCTTACCATGCAGAGAGTTTTGGGAGCACTAGTCACATTGCACCTTCCATCCCGGTGGTGGAAGTTACATCACATATCCCTCCTAGGTCTAGGGTTAGTGATCCTATTAGGATACCAGATCCGAGACGAGTGACTATAGGGAATGGTACGTACTTGATCACTCAGATCCCTTCGTCCTCTGTCCCTAGTTCTTCAAATGTTCACCCTCCACCTCATTCACATGGTCCTTCAGGCCTAAACATTGCTACAAGTTATGTCCATACTGCAGTTACTAGACCGGTTGTGTCTCAGCTTCATGTAGTACCGCCCGTTGTTTCGGGAGGTCATGCTCATACTTCTAGAGGTCACATTCTTACTTCTAGAGTGTATATTCCTACTTCTGGAGCGTATGTTCCTACTTACAGCGTGTCTCATGGGACATCTCATGCGATGACTTATGGACCCTATTATGGGACACAGTATGGACAGGGTTCTTCACCTTATGGGGGTGGGTATCAACAACCTGCTTATTCTCCGAACTACGGCTTTGTAGCTCCTAATAGTCAAGGTCCACCACACTATGGTGCTTCCACGCGACCCTATATGGGTCAAACAGGAGGAGGGCACTATGGCCAAGGCCATGGTGGTAATCAGACCTATATGAATTAGGGAGCGGTCCATCGACCTCATCATCCTAGGCTCCCTTTCCTCGCTATGCTGAATCTTCCTAACTTGTCGATATTGACGAACGATCCTGTAGCTCATGACCTGGCTTGGCCAGTTGTCCCTACTAAGCTTCCCTCGGACATACCTAAGTTCGAGGGCAAACCGAGAGAGGATCCGAGCGAACAAGTTACTATGTTTCACCTATGGTGCTCTTCGAATTCCTTACATCAGGACTCAATCCGTTTGATACTATTTCAACACACCCTTACAGGGCCTGCCGCGAAATGGTATATAGAGCTACCTAGGGCGGCATTCGCTTTGTTCAACAACCTTGCAATGAATTTTCTTAACCACTTCTAGCTACCAGTGCGCTATGACGTTGGCACTAAACTCTTGTCAACATTTCGGAAGGATAAAACCACACATATCTCAGATCATATTCAAGAGTGGCGTAGATGGAAGAGGTTAATTAAAGCCTTTATACCGCTGGAATTCCTCCTCGAATGGTTCCTTAAGTTGTTATTTCCATATATAGAGAAGGATGTTTCTACATCCAGAGTGCAGAATGAGGAACAAGCAATTTTTAGGGCGCAGGAACTGGAATTGATTTATGCTCAGTCCGGTTTGTTATATGAGATTATTCCCAACGCTCCGTGTTCTAGTTTCGACCCCAAAGTCAAAACTGGACCACATGCCGATGGCATTGTGGGTTGTGCAAGTGAAAAACCTGCAGATTCGGTTGCAAAACAAGTTAGTCAATTTTCAATCAACCAATCTACTTCGGGACAAGCTACGGCTTCATCTCAACCCGCCCAAACGGCGAGTGTGCTTTCAGTACAATCGTCGGACCAGAAGGGTAACCAGTAGCCCGGACGAAATAGAAAAAAGGGTAAGAATAATCGTAAGGGTGGGAATAAGAATGAGAATGCTAATAGTAATGACAAGAATGGTCGTACTGCTGGGGGGGACAAGAAAGCTAAACGTAAGGTTAAGTTCCCTTGCAAGTTGTGTAAGGACGATCACCTCACTTACATGTGCCCTCGTATTGATGAAGCTTCGAGGTTCTTGGCACAGGGCCTGGCTGTGCTAACTAACCCTTTACCGCACACTCAAAATATGAACTCAAAGTCCCATGACCAGTCTGGTGCTGATCAAGATCCGCCGGAGGGTAGTGGTCATGGTTGCATTAACATGGTCTATGCTGCGAAATTTGTGGCCTGTGCGAAAGATTATGGTTCATCACAACCCAGCCCAGGAAAGGAGCCTGATCCACCAGGGTCTCCTTTGCGTATTGAGAAACTTGTGGATAAACCTGAAGCTACACCTCGCATTCCTAAGGGAGTCCTTGAGCATTCAGGGCACAATCCAAATGCCCGAACTGCCCAGAACTATTTAGTTGTCAAGGATTTGGGCCACACTCCTTGTGAGATGTCTGCATTAGAAGTGCTTAAGAGTTGTCCTTCACAAAGGAAGGCATTGCTTTCTGCCCTTGGTGTGAATGATGATGATTCTTCCTCTGTGATTAAATTTGAAACCTTAGGACTTCAGCCTTGCTTGCCTTACTATGTCTCTCTTTTGATTCACGTAGAATGTCTTAATATGATCGTCAAGCGCACTGTGATTGACGAAGGCGCTGCTGCTTCTGTGATGTATTTATCATGTTGGAAGGGTTTAGGTTCCCCTGAGCTGTCTAAATCAGCGACCATGTTAACTGCGTTCGATGGGAGATAATTTAGGCTGCACGACATCTTTCTTTCCCTTAAAGTCTGTTTGGGAGGGAATACCATTGCGATAGAGGTCGAGGTGGTTGATGCGCTCCTTGACTACAATCTCTTGTTGGGTAGGAATTGGATGTATAGTATGCAAGCCGCTACTTCTTCCCTATTTCGCATTGTATGCTTTCCACATAACGGGAAGATAGTCATGATTGATCAAACGACATTCAAGAATCCGTCTGTTACTGCATCTTCGGGAGCTTCGATCCTGATCGTTGAGCACTCTCGGCCAGCAACTGGAAGTGTGGGTGTAGGCATGTATCCATCCCTCATGGGAAGCTTTAGTTGTCCTGCACTGATTCTTATGATAGGTTCTAGTTCCGATGAGGCTTTGACATCTATGAGATCGGTGTCTTTTCACACGAGTCATATGGAAGATCCTTGGATTCTTCCTGCATCGAGTACTCCGAGTGAGCCCATCGTGACGGACGTGCCGCTTCCTGCAACTATGATAGATTATCAAGCTAATCTCAAGTGTGTTGCAGAGCCTAGTCCTTCCTCTTCACGGACGAAGGAGGAAGACCCTTATGTGCTGCCGGCATGGGCAGTATAGTCTTCTCATGCACACGACTGCCTTGATATGGTTTTCCCTTCAGATGAAGCGATTATTGAGGCTATGTCGGGAGTTGAGCCACCATGGGAGGAACTCTATCATAGATCTTACTTTCTTCCCGAGCTTGACCGCTTGGAGCGTGAGGAATTTAGGGCGGTTCTTAGTGTGATATTTGGTAGTCCTATGCTTTCGTTAAGCTCTCCTGGTCATATGGATGACGGAAACATGGCGAACATATCTTCAATGATTCCTATCAATATCTCTCGCGATCCTGGAAGGATAGAGAATGTCTATATTGGGGCGGAATGTTCCCATGCTGAGATTCTAGAATACACCGAGATATTTAAAGAATTCTATGATATCTTTGCTTGGTCTTACAATGAAATGCCAGGTATCGACCCTCGTATTGTCAATCATGAGATTAATACTTACCCCAATGCTAAGCCTGTTCGACAACGGTTGCGTGTGGTGAATCCGATGAAAGCACCCGCGATTAAGCCAGAGATAGAAAAGCTGTTAAAAGTCGGTTTTATCTATCCCGTTCCCTTGACAGAGTGGGTTTCAAACCCCATTCCGGTGGATAAGAAGTAGGGAGTGATATGCATATGTACTGATTTCCGCGATTTGAATCATGCCTGTCCTAAGGACAATTTCCCCACACCATTTATTGATCAAATTTTGGATGAGTGTGCGGGGAGCGAGGTTTTTTCCTTTATGGACAGCTTTTCTGGGTATAATCAGATACAAATTAAACCTGAGGACCAACATAAGATTGCATTTATTTGTCCTTGGGAAACTTTTGCATATCGAAAAATTCCTTTCGGCCTTAAAAACGCCGGAGCTACATTTCAGCGGGCGATGACCTTCATCTTCCACGATCTCAAGTCAGTTATTGAAGTATTTTTGGATGACCTTGCTGCTCATTCTCGGTATGAGAATGCATCATCCCTATCACTTGAGATTGGTATTCGAAAGATACCGGCACTATCTGGTTAGATTAAATCCTCATAAGTGCATATTTTGTGTGAAGTCAAGTCGTTTGTTAGGATTCATCGTTTCTAAAGAGGGCATAAGAGTCGACCCTTTGAAGGTTGAGGCAATACTTCAGTTGTCTCCCCTGAAGAATATTCGTCATCTTCAGTGTTTGCAAGGCATGGAAAACTTCTTACGAAGATTTGTTGTCAACTTTACCAATTTGACTAGAGGCTTCATGCATCTCTTGAAGAAGGACACCCCCTTTTGTTGGGATGAGCGAGCATAGGAGTCCTTTGATGCACTCAAGCGAGCCCTAACATCGGCCCCGGTGATTAGTCTCCCAGACTATTGCCGTGATTTTATATTATTTGTGGTCACGTCCTTAGAGACGATTGGTATGGTTTTGGTTCAGGAGGATGAGGAGCTCCAAGAGCATGTCATATAATATCTGAGCTGAAACCTTATTGACGCAGAGATTCGTTACTCTCATGTCGAGAAGCTTGCTTTAGCTACCGTACATTCGGTTCAGCAGTTGAGACATTATATTCTCCTTCGCCAGACCTTGGTTGTAGCCCATGTTAATCCATTTCAATTCGTCCTCACTCAAAGGATGATTGGGGGAAAATATACTAAATGGATTGTCATTCTGCAAGAATTCGATCTCAAATTTGTTTCAGCAAAATCAAAGAAGTTTTTAATTTTTGCAGAGTTTATATTGGATTTCCTGAGTGAGGCCGAAGAGTTGGTTTGTGAAGATACGTTTGTCGATGAACACATATTCTTAATCTTAAAATTAGACCCATGGTATGGGGATATCATAATATATTTACAAACATTGAAGACCCCTACTCACCTCTCACGATATGAATGACGACGATTACGTCACATGTCTAAGAACTACCTCATAGTGGATAACACTTTGTACCATCGTGGGGTAGATTCCATTTTACGACATTGTTTAACTCATGAAGAGGAAGAGGTAGTGCTGAATGATTGCCACAGAGGGGCATGTGGTGGTCATTTATCTGGGATTTCTACAGTTCAAAAGATATTAAGAGCGGGTTATTTATGGCCGTCGATCTTTAAGGATTGTGTAGATGTGTTCAAAAGGTGCCACCCTTGCCAGGTGTTTAGATGTAATATGCGCTCGAAAACTGCCCTGTTACATCCCATTATCACCGTCGGTCCCTTCACTAAGTGGGGGCTCGATTTTATGGATTGAAACCCAGCTTCGGCTGGGGGGGCACCATCATATTATAGTGGATGTTGATTACTTCACGAAATGGGTTGAGGCTATGCCTACAGTTAAATCCGATGGTGAGACAGCTGCCCACTTCATATTCAACCAAATTATTACTCGGTTCAGAATTCTGAAAGAGCTTGTCACGGACCATGGCTCGCACTTTCAGAATTGTATGATGGAAGAGTTGGAATCAAAGTTAGGGTACAAGAAAGAGCATTCCTCCTCTTAATACCCTCAAGCGAATGGATAGGTAGAAGCAGTGAATAAATCACTCAAATCCATTCTCCAACGAACCATCGCACAAAGCAAGAATAATTCGCACATTATGTTATAGCCTTCTTTGTGGGCATATAGAACCGCTGTTAAGACTGCCACGGGTTTTTCTCCATATCAACTTGTACATGGAGTGGAGTCGATATTGTCGGTTGAATGTGAGATTCCTTCTTTGAAGCTAGCTGTAGAACTCTTACCAGACACTTCAGCATTGGAGGAGCATTTGGTCCACCTTGATAAACTTGATGAGCAGCGTCGGGATGCCTTGGTGGCTCTAGAAGTCAATAAACGTCGCGTAAAGGTCCAGTATGATAAGTCTGTCCATCCAAGGAGGTTTAGTGAGGGAGACTTGGTCCTTTTGTGGGATCAACTGAAAGAACCCTTGGGCGTAGGGAAATTTAATCCTATGTGGCGTGGTCCTTACGTGGTCAAACGTGTCTTAGAGAAGGGAGCTTATGAGTTAGTGGATTACGAAGGAACGGCCTTGGCAGAGCCTAGGAATGGGCTCTATCTCAAGAAGTACTATGCATGATTTTCAGCCAAGGCTGGTTATTGTATATTATTGTACAGTTTTGCATAGTTAGGTCTTTTTCTTATCGTGATCGGGTTTGTGATTAGTTTCCGTTTTTTTTTGCAGATGTCAATGGAATATTCCACCTGCATAGGATTCGCGGATGGTGCGAGCCGTCACACTCAATAGTCAGCCTCTGTTGCTTGGGTGATTTATACTCCTATGGGTCAGGTACTGTCTTCAGGAGGCGTATGTCTGCGGCCATCTTCCAACAATGTTGCTGAATATAGTGCCATTATTGAGCTTCTAAGGGATGCCATTTCACATGGCGTTCTCTCTCTTTAGGTACATCTTGATTCATATTTAGTAGTGTCACAGCTTAATGGTTTGTACCATGTTAGAGATCCGATGTTATTAAGAATATTCTTACGTGTGAGATTATTAGAACAAAAATTTGACAATATAACATACATACATATTCCAAGAAATAATAATCAAGTTGCTGACTCATATGCTAACTACATGTTAGATTGGCATTTGTTTCATTCACAATAAATTCATCACAAACACAATTTTTACACATGTAAATAAATAAACTGATCACCATAAAAAATATATATATACATCCAAAATGTGATAATACATAGTGTCATGATACAAAATTGGGGCTCTCGAGCCACCAACATATAATACACGGTAGTACAAAATGTATACACTCCCAGGTATCTAATCCTGTGGAGGAGGAGGAGGGTTGTGATCATGGAAGGTCACTATGGCTCTAGCTAGCCGTGGGAATAGACGCACCCATGTGCGTAGTACCCCCACCACCTGCCGCTGCATAGCCTCAGGAAAGTTCTCGACTTGCGCCATGGGAACCCTATGTGTCAGTCTCACAAAATTGGTATGAATGGTCTGGAGCGTCCGCTCCGCATCCACACCCATGATGTCATGTCCTCTTCCCCTCTGTCTATGACGAGGGAAGCCTTCTGGCCTCCGTGGTTCCACATCTGCACACAAATGGTAGATGTCACTATCTATTTTCATGCAAAAATATGTCTTTTGATTCCATATATTCACAAAACACAAAAAAAAATAACTCAAAAATTAAAAAAGAGAGGGTCGAGATTCATTACCTATATCACCATATGCCGATCCTGGTGGTAGCGTCATGTCTGGGTCCCCCCGGAAATCTATCCCTGCATAGGGGTAGTCATCGATGGCAACTATCTGTCGTCGCCACCATGAAAAGAAGTCAACTGGATAGGGGTTGGCCACCCTACCACCCCCCAGTCTGCGCATCGCATCTACCCAACGTCGTTGGGCCAGATCTCGAACCCCATAAAGAGGAACGTCCACTGTGAGGCTCAATCCTGGAACACGCTCGAAGAAAAACGTGCTCAAAATACTGTTGAACTCGAAGTTCCGCACTCTGCCTGCCTTACACTCACTGAGCTGATGTTTCATGTTGCTCAGTAGTGTAGTGCTCCAGTCATAAATCGTGGGTCTCATGCACTCCACTGCATAGAACATCAGAGGCCGCGAGGCCTAGTGGAGTGATGTCAAGCCTCCTATCCTACCCAATGTCAATAGTATGGCCTTTAGTCCCATCACCTGTATAGCATTGGTAGGGACCTTACTCCCCACCTTCTCTGTGTCTGGATAGTAGTACACCGCAATGTACTTTTCAATAGTTAGGCCACCTCCTGGCCCACCACGAGACCAAAGGTTCACCACTCCCCCTCGTCTAGAAAGCCCAGTAATGAAGTATATGTCCTCCACCTCTATGGTGAGGGACATCCCATCTATCTGGAAGGACTCCGAGTCTGGATCCTAGCAATCCACCAACATCTATAATAGTCTTGGTTTGGCCCTCAAGCCACCAAGACACCAAAACTTATAGAGTCCACATGCACGTAGAGCTTGTTGAGCCATTAGATCGGCCCTTACTACTTCCTCTACCTCACCATGTTCACTCTCTCTCCACTCTAGGACCATCCTACACAAGAAATTGCAAATTTTCCCATTATATTATTGAAAAAACCTTATGCACGGCCTCATACGCGACTATTTTCAAAACAGCCGCATTTTGGGGGCATTTTCCGCGTATATCTAGCCCTATACGCAAAAAAACCCTCGATTTCCACGTGGGTCACAGCGCCCTTTTTAGTTTGGCCTAGAAAGTTTAATTGACCATGAAATTTGATAAAAAATGCATTGAAATGGAAGAGAAGAGCATGGGTAAATACCTGGAAGAAA
>LPNX010816298.1:135451-266572 GCA_001517045.1 Pseudotsuga menziesii | reverse complement strand
CTGTGGAAAATCTGAGCTCAAATGGGTAAAAGTTTCAAATGTTTTATAATATTTTGAATTGTTTACTATTTATAGAAAAATTTCAAATATTTGAAAATTTTTACCCCCTTTTCCTATAGTTTCGACATTTTCTAACCATTTTAGACTGTTTTTGACATAATTCATGATGTAGAGGACTTTTTTTAGTGTCGTTTCAGCCGTTGGATTGACCTGTTCGTGTCGATCTCAGGTATCATATCTAAATTGGCATATAGGTTAGGTTTCATCACCATTTGCATTTTGCATGACCTTATGACCATCTCATCATGACCTTAGGTACGAACCCACTCTATTATGTCACGAAACCTTCTTGCTGTTTTAGAAGTAGCATGATATGAGTGGTAGAGCATCACCTTATATGGGTACCCTAGTTAGCGCCTTATTTGCATTTGGTGCCCATGCTGACATTTTCTCCTTTAGGGTGTGGGAGTCCGTTGTATAGTACTGCCATGACATTTCGCAAGAACCTCATACTCCTCTTGATCTTTTGCTAGCCTATTTCCCTCAGGACTCGCTCATGTCAAGTTGTGAATGCATTATCATGAGCTTTTCTTTCCTTATTGAGCTTTATTCCAGCTCCCCTGACATTTCGTTTCAGCCATATAGCCCGAGCTTGTCTCATGTCTAGCCATGCAGAGCCATTTTTTATATCCTTCGCAAATTGTTTCCCTTTTTACTGGGAGGGGATTTTCCCCCTAGTGTCGATATCCTACACATGTATCCTTGCATTGAGCATAGGTATGTTTCACTGCTTGGAACTAGTTTTTTTTCCCTTATGACACTCATCTCCTCCTAGTCTGTAACTATAAAGCCATTTTATTCTTTTTCAAGCTTTTTAAATAATTGGAAAAGTCCAAAAAATAAAAAAACTAAGAAGCCAGACAAGGAAATATGTTATCTTTGGCAGCTATCGAGTCGTGTCGCCTTCGAACAGAGCATTGTATATCACATCCATTGGTTGGGTTTATAGTTTGAGTTTAGGAGCTGTACTCGTTTATCTGAGTTTATCTCCATCTACTGGTTAAGCTTCCAGTCCCTATGGAGCCTCTGCCGATGCCTCTTGTGTCGCAGAGATGTCCTAGTTTGTATATCGAGTCTATGCTACCTTTATTCAGTCACCATATGCCGTTATGCTCTTGTTCGAAGGAATTTGAAGCCTGAGTCGGCCATTCCTCAGTTATCTTGACTTTACATGTTGGCTATTCCCGGTACAGTTCCTGGTTCGTGCACCTTATGATCGAGTCCTGCCACATTATACAACTTTTCTCAGTACCTCGTGTTGGATGATGGGGGATGCCTTAATGCCCTCCTTCCAGCGGATTTCATCCCATCAACTTCAGATCATTTATTCTAGGATTGGAATCTAGAGTCATTTTGAGTACCTTGAGACTTGCAGTCATCAGTTGCAGGTTCTCTCGCCATCAACAGTCTTTGGGAGTACATCAATGTCCCCTGATTGCTGGATCCTCTCAAGTGTTTGACCTCAACACATTTATTCACACTTGTTAGTTTGCACTCTAGTACCTTGATTCCCATTTTCATTATTAGTGGGTGATCTCGCGTTTGTTAACGGTATACATCAATGATCGGTAATCAGACAATGGACTACTATGTTCAACCTCGACACCTCTATTCACATAGTAGGACATGTACTCATAGCAGTTTGTGTAGAATACTTTCCAGATTGGTGGCATCTCTTATATGCTACCTCCTTGATCGTGCCAGTGTTCATGAGATTTTAGCTCTTGTGACTTGATTCCAGTATATGTTAGATATTTCCAGCCACTATGGAGATCTTGATTTGTTATATATCTTCAGCCATTATGGATATCATGGTCCTTTGTATATCTTCATCATGGATATTCTAATCTATGTATATTGTACGTGGCGATGACCACTTATGTGATATCCTGTATCATGCCTATTCATGGCCATTGTACTCTTATCTATCCAGGATTGCTATATGTATTTGCAGTTATGTGCAGAGTTGTATTATTGTACTATGTTGATTGGGTGGCTGGTCTTCCATTTGGGATCCTTCATCACTCCACTTTTTGGATGGACTTATAATGTATTTCGTCCATCGTATGACCCCTCTGACCTCACACATTAGGGGGCATCTGTTATAGCTGATTTCAGCACTCCAGGCGAATCACACTTTGTATGGCCTTCCCCTATCCAGCTGCAGACTCCTTAGACCCCTTGGACCATTTTTTGTCCTTTGATGTTTTCCTGACCATCCCTAAAAACATGTGAAAATTGATACACGTGACTTTTAAACCTACAATTACGTACATATGCGGGTTTGACCACTAAAACCGCGTACATCGGGATGTGTACAAAATCCAAATCCTTTTGGAGTTTTCCTTGACATGGATCCGACTCACTTGACTCCTGGCCTTCCATATTCCTTGATATTGCTCGGATTCAACCTTTCATTACCCCTTTGAAAAGCTATATAAGGAACTCCTTGGTACATTGAAGGCATAAGAGAGAATTGAGAGCAAAGAAACTATAGTCCATTGTTGCCAGAACTTATGCTTGAGTCTGCATCCCTTTGTCCCTTGGAGCACTTTTGTGTTCTTCCCAAGCTTGCATTTTTCTTGTGAGCTTGCTATCGAGAGATGGAGGATTGAAGTGGTGGAGGCCCAAGTGGGGGATTCAGTTTCTCCGGTTCGCAGACGTGCCGATAGAGGTTGTATCTTGTAATCTCTGATTTATATTAATAAAAATATCTTTGGCTGTCCAATAATGTGTGTTTGAATGAATATTTTATCCATGGGATTATGTCAAATGCTTATACATTATTGATTATATATGCTAGAATATATCTAACACCATGATATATAGAATGCTTGTATTGTTTACTTGTTGTTGAGGAAGTAATCTATCAATTCAAGCTGAAGTTGGAAAGCACAACGGGGATCTACTTCAACCGTCCAGAATAAGGTACGAGGTCTGATCCTTTAGTGTTAGACATTTAATTTCTATTGCATATTGGAAAGGATTGATTTCTGGAGTCAAGCTGTCTGTTGTGGTACCCCAAGCCATAGGAATTTCTCTCCGTAACAATACCTATGTGGATATTTTGTTAGCACATATTATGTAGACATCAATGAATAATTGCATATAGAGAACAACTATTGAATCTCAAATTCAAAGAAACAATTACATATATATGTCGGAGGAAGCTAAAATTTAAAAAAAAGGGCAAGAACTGCAAATATTTTTGGAACAAATGATACAGTTCTTGAAACATAAGAGTTTATACCTTTGAAAATGAGAAAGTAGCAGATGCTCGTTATTCTAGTATTGTTTCAATGTTAACATACTTCAACCTGGGATTTTCTTCCTTACATATCAAAATTACTATTCAATGTCAGCATATCTTTAACAATGTTTCTATGTACTAGCCGGAAGGAAAGGAAAAACAATTTAATGCTAGGGATGATGAATATTTTGAAAAGTTTCTTTTCATGGTAAAAACCTATTATTTTCCATGTTTGTACTATTTGTAATGTAGATATTGTCATTCTTGATGGAAGAATTATATTTTGCAAATATGTTTTTTCTTTTCAAGGAAAATTGCTTTGGAAAAGGCCAACACACGATCAAGTTTCTACACATTTTCAAGAGTCAAAGTCCAAGGAAATTTTAATCTCTATCTATGTTAAATTTGTAAATTCTAATTTTGCACGATAACAATTGTTCCTATTTTGTACCCTCTTTTTTCTAGGGAACAATTCTAAACAAAATTGTAATCAAAATAGAAAAACTATAAATAACAATACACATAACAATGCATGATACAATAACCGTGCTAGTATGAAAGAGAGACAAAAATGATAACATGATAGGGTATGTGTTGGCCCTAGGAAAAGACGAGAATAAATAAATAGAATAACTCTCAGAAAGAGGAAGAGTTTGGTTGCAAGACAAGCACAGACCACGACAGAAGAGGAAGAAAGCAGGTTGAGATGAGAAGTTCAAACTATTTTTGAAGAGTTAGTGATGCTAGTAGTTTTCTTTTGGAAATAAATCATGATTGTAATTTGGGTCGATAGTGACTGTTTTTAGATGTAATGGGATGGGTTAAATTAGAAACACAACCTATCAACTAACAGTTGAGATTCAATCATAGTTAAGATCAAGAAGTGTAAAAGCATAAAAGTATCAATCCAAGTTGTGTGTGGATCATCAGATCGCTCGAAGGATCATATCACTCATTGAGAGATAAAAGAGAAAAGAAGAATGAGAGCAAGAAAGAGATTAAGAATAAAACCAGAGAGCATGAGACAATAGAAAAATACATGAATTGTAAATAATATCTAAATAAGAGTCTACAAGCTAAGTACGTAGAACAAAGGTGCTAAACCATTTGTCAGGCCAGATAAAGAGCACCTTTGTGGTTTTTCTCGGACAGGTTTCCATGTTAAATATTGTGTCTGTGTGTCTTTAATATTTGTGTTTATGTAGAATGCATATCTATTGTGAATGAATTTATATGAATGTGTCGCACATCTAATGATATGATTGTATGGAATATTCGTTGGAATATTGGACAATACTGAGAGGGGGGGTGAATAAGTATTGAAAGATTTTTAACAATTTAAACCACTTTTGATTTATTCATTATGCACACGATCAACAAGATACACAGAAAACAAATTTATCATGGAAGTCCAATTAGGAAAACAACCAATACTTCCTGTTACTGCAAAATTATATTTACAAATAGTTTCTTCCTGCTACTACAGACAAGGATGGTACTATACCCTATTTACTAGCAACTACTGGAAGGAGGCTATGACCCCCTATTTTATCAATTGCTTATGAAAGGATGCTTCTACACCCTATTAACCAGCTACTACTGGAAGGAGGCTATGACCTCTTGTTTTATCAGCTACTGCTGAAAGAATTCTTCTACACCCTATTTACCAGCTACTACTGTAAGGAGGCTACGACCCCCTATTTTATTAGTTGTTGTTGCTGCTAATGGATCATGTTCTGTCACTTAGAGGGGGGAGGGGTGAATTAGTGACACAATTTCACACAAAATTTCTTTCTCTTTAGTTAGTTATGATTTTCAAAAGTAATAACAAGTTTGAACTCAAAGATTTATCATGGAACCCAATTAGGAAAACCACCTACACATTCCGATTAACTGCAAAATTGGTTTTACAAATTACAATAGAAGGAGTATGTTTTCTTCCACTTTGGATCAACAACAACTGATTGGGATGCACACATCCCTAATTAGTCAATTACGACTTGACAAGGAAGCACCTACTCCCTTACATGCACCATCCTTCCCTAGCTCCACCCTTCCACCCTATACTGTATCTTTTATGCAATGTTGGTACTTCAAATTTGTCTTGTACTTCAGGATGCTACAACAACTTTTGACTCCAAGAAAAATCCCTCGATCAATTCGAATCTTCATATAAATACTTCATCCTTGCCTCTTCAAACTGAAAAGACACATCTCACAAACATGCCTATTCAAAACATTATGCTCTTTCAATGTCTACACCTCTTCAAATATCTTAAATTAATTATAACTTTGTTTATTATTAATTAATTAAAATATTTGTCTATATACAGATTTCACTTAATTAATTATTTCACAAATTATCTTTTATTTGTAATTATGTATATTTTATTTGTAATTCTGTAATTAATAAAACCTTTTGATCATATTTAGTCTTGATATCTCCTTCCCTCTCGATTCTATGGGCTTCATCCACCTCCAAGCTATAGGCTTATTCTTTCTCTCATGCTTGTGGGATTCCTTCTTTTTCTGGTCATTGGCTTCATTTCCTCACACCTACGGGAATCCTGTAGCCTTCCTTAAGCTTATTCATGTGCGGTACATCTTTCAAGACCGTTGGCTATATTCTTAACGTGTACATCACTTCCACGGGAACATTTCTCCCTTCCTATGTTGAACCCTAGTCTCCTACAAGCATCCTATGAGCCCCATCGAGCTTCCTCGATGCTCCTTCGAGCATCACATAGCCTCTAAGGGCTTACTCACAGGAATTGCAGAAAGTGTGTTCTGGCTTAGATCAAGGATACACAATCTATGTACGTTCATTAAATCAGAAGGGACTTCTCTCAAACGCATCCGCCTTAAATGTAACTCTTGCAACTATGGCATATCAAAAAATGTAGGAGGTTCTAGTAATGAAGCTGAGACACCACTGATATAAAAAACATGAAGCTTTGATAATGCTGCAAAGGCACTTTGCGGGACCTGGTGAAGTGGATTTATGTCGAGCTTTAGACATTGAAGTTTGGAAAGATATGCAAATATTGCCTCAGGCCACTCCTGAATTTTATTATCTGACAGAAACAATGTATGAAGTGAAGTACATAATGAAAGATTATTTATAAACTCCTTCATTTTGTTCTTGCAAATATCCAAGCTCACCACTTCACTCGATTCCCATGCAATAACTGGTATGGTTTCTAGGCCTAGTCCACCTTTGAGGATATTTCCAATTGAGACACCATGATGACGCGATCATGCACATCAACACCAAACACATTCTTGGGTGATGCAACGGTGGTCTTGGTCTCTTCATCTACGGGCATTCTACTACGGAGATACTTGAGTAATGTCTAAGTAGGACCCAAAACCAATGAGCTTCATTTTGTTCTCATTTATACAAAATAATATTTTTACCTCTTTTTCGCAAGCCAAAATCTCACACATGTGACCCTCGAGGAGATAGATAATTTCATCACTGGATAGCTGTTTCACCAGGAAACAAGACCATTTCACCTTTAGATTTTACTGAGATAACCTGAGCCTCTGGCGGGAATTTCAAAATGGCTTCTCAACCTCTTTTGAAAATATTAACACATTTCCCATTTTGGTAGACTCTTATTTCACAAGTGTAAACACCCAGAAGGAAACTAACTACATGGCTAGACATCCAATTCATCAAAGAATAAGACCATGCAATCTGATTAATTTTATCATCAACAGAACCCCTCCTTGCAGGCATCTCCAATTGGTCCATCAAACACCTTTTTCTAACACTTGGTCAATTTTCTTCAAACCCTTGGTCACAAGGTGAATTCATTTTTCCTTCAAATTTGGAAAGTGAGTGTCACATCCCCAACCCTCCGACCGGCGAAGAGGACGCGACGAACACCAAACACTCAACTGAGCAAACAACCCCATGAACATGTACAAAAGAGATCAATGCTGAAAATAAGAAACTTAACATGATCCATAACAGGATGCATAGATGCATAATTCTTCAATCATACAGAATTACTCAAAAATCAGCGGAAGCAACACACATACATTCCAGCATTTACATGTTCATCATAATTCATAAAACAATAGAGATATAATTGCAGAGATGAGATAATCAGCAGTACTTATCTTTTGAAGAAGAATTCACCCGCAACTAGCTACGTCGCTGCAACGTTCCACCCAACCATAGGCCAGCGTGCTCATCAATCTCTCAGCACACTGCCACCCTCGAGCTGGGCATGATTCGTCCAAGGATAAGGGTCAATGCAGGCTTACACATAGCCAAGGGACACAATCAACAAACCAACACAGCTGGGTTTATCAGGCCATCTACAAACCGGCCAGGCCAGCACAATCCAAGGACCAACCACTGCTTACACGTAGCCAAACAATCCCTTCACAGCCCTGTGAAGAAGGCAAAGACAACCAGGGATAATCCCAAACAAACGATGAGCACAGGTTAAGCCCACAAGGCAACTCAGAGTTGTTCTTGTCCTTAGCGTGGCCAATACAACTCAGCTGCAACCCAAAACCAGGGTACTTCAACAGCCCAAATTCATAATGAATGATGGCAACAGTCCACAATCTCAAACAAAGGAGAAAACTTGGCCAACCTACGTGGAAAATAACAGTCGTCCCACATCCAAGAGCCCACAGTACACACAATTCCTCAATGTAACGGTTGGGCAACTTACACAGCCTCAAACAAAAGAGAAACCAACTCCCAGCGTGGACAGAGGAAAACTCAACCAATGGATTTGGAAATCCACAATGGCCCAAAATGAAACTGAACACCACAGCCAACAAAACACAGGGAAGACAATAGTCCCAAAATGCAAACAGTGAGCAAGGCTCACAACATGGGGAAAAATAACAGCCCCAAAATGTATCAGCATACATTACCAACAGCGTGGGGAAACAACAGCCTATTCTGGATAATGAAGTAAGCGGAAAAACATACAAAGACCACGCTGAGGAAGAGATTACCGTCTCCTAGCCTGTGCGTGAGCAACAACAATGCAGAACCCACAACTCAGCTGGTGGGGAGAATACACAGTCACGCCATCCACAAATCCGCAGAGGAAGAACTACATGGGTAAAACCCAGAAGGTTCTGTGTGTGGGAGAGAACAGGAATTTCGCTCCTGTGTGAGGATGAACAGACCAAATCCCCAGCGCGTGGATCAACAGACTTCCCCTCCACGTGAGGAAGATGAACAAAAAATGGCTCTGCCTGAGGAGGACGAACAGACACCGCGAGAGTGCCTAGCAGTGGAGGGAGTGGAGAGTCCATGCTCCTTCTGCCCCCATGCGACGTGAAGAGGAAGGTTCCGTTGGTGGAGTGGGCATGTGGGAAAGGATGGACAGACCTGCCACACCCACCACCACTCAGCAATAACTGCCCCAACTAACTTAACAAAGCATTGAAGAGGTTGGAGAAGTTGGATGAGACAAGGAAGATGGAAAAACAAAACAAGGTGGCAACACATGGGTTTTCCCCCCATAACCAAGGTTTGACATCCCCCACCCCTTATCCTTTGGAACCATGCCCTTTTCATTCAACGTTGCACTGTCGTAGCTGGTTGTGGTTTTAGTTTTATTTGATGTGCGTGTTTACATGATGCCACATTATACTGTGCTGGCTAGCATGACACACCATCGGCAACTATCCCCTATTGCCGAAACATACACAACTGAATCGATGGTGGGGATTTTTCCTTTAGCTCCTCACCACGATTAATTACATTATATACATCATGCAAACGGGGTCAAAACCGGGACGTTACATTCCCCCCCCCTTGGAATAACACCGTCCTCGATGTTCCATTACATATATACAATACATATACAATTGCACATCAAAATTTCAAAACTTTGCAGATCTATCCCACGTTCAATCATTTACTTTGAATGTTCACGACCAAGCCCCTCGGCTTCCAGCTGATCCCGAAGTCTAGGAACTTTGCGGCTATTTCCTTCATCATGTTCCCTCATTGGGCAGTCCTGGCGTAAATGATGTCCTCCGCATTCCCAGCAATTCACTGGCTGCTTCATCCTTACCTGCTCAATTTCCTTTGAGTCTTCATGCCTGGACCATTTCCCAACGGGTCGCTTGGACGATTGTCCCATTGCTGATCCACCTTCCTTTCCTTTGTCGATTGCTCCCAGAAGGATTTTCACCTCCCTTTTCAAACCAATAGAGTCTTGCAAAATCTGGTGGTTCATTTCACTCTGCCTTCTCTGTATCTTGAGCATCTCCCCAAGATTCTCTCGAGTCTTGGAAATCACTCGAAGGAGACTTCCAGCCAAGTCCAGCAACTTTTGATCTGCTGCCATGATCAATGTGCACCACTGGGTTTCACTTTTCTCACCTGTGAAATGCACCATTGAAATTCTATCATACCAAGCATAATATAGACATTAAAATCAGTAAGTTAATTACCCAATTGGCATGACAGTCCAAGCCTCATCAAGGAGACTTTCATTTCATTTTTCATGCCTTCCCCAACAGGCACATGAGCTCATTCATGTCCATTCTTGGGCAGGGAATTAACCACTCCAGCATTCACAATTTACCTTAAGCAAATACACACATTCCATTTTCATTCATACATGCATACAATAATATTTTGTTTTCACAATGCATAAACATATATATATATATATATTCAAAAGGAAAGAGAGAGCAGTAAGAGTTTTTCCCCTCTTTGTTTTGTTCCATCCTAGAACCCACATCACCGCAGTGGCTTTTCATGCTCTCAGCCTCTTTCACTTCACCGTGAATGATGGACCAATCCTTCTTGGTCATGACACTTAGTGTCTTCGGTCCATTCTAGACCTCTAAACCATGGAGTATCTCCACATGGTTTTCCTTGGCTGCTAGGAACTTCACGGTCTCACTAGCACCTTTTTCATTGCCGCTCATTCTGAGCTCTCCAGGATAGTCACATGTCCACATGCATCTCTAGGATGCTCTCATAGTCCTCGCTCCCAGCGATACCTATATCCAAACATTGAATAAATTCACATGTTTAGTTTATTCTCATTAGTTTTACCTCTAGAACAAGAGCTTAAAACATCATAACCAAATCATATACACATGTACATTCATAAGCAAAATAATCCAATACTTATCTATATTGTGCGTTTCCTCGTTCGTCCACAGGATCCTGCTTCGCTTTGCAAGCCTTGGGATCGCCTATGGACTTAGATGTTAGGTCAGCACGCCGGCTGCTCCACAACATCAAATAATTAATGTCCAGCCAGTACATTCTCATGTCAACTGGGCTTGGAACTTTACCGTGACCATTTCCAGGTCTAGGATCTACTATGGATCCTTAGTCATATCACAGCCCAACATACACTTATACCAACACACACTTATATCAACAATAACCCTTACTCCGCAACCACTCACAACAACCATTTACCTTTACCTTTAGCCTGTCAACCCAAGCAACACAAGCAATGCAAGCAAACTCATCAGCGTTATTGCTCTAAAACTGAAATCACATTTCGTATCATTTTCTATCAAGTATTGAGACACCAGGAGTGCACCCACTCCCTAGGGTGTAATCAATATTGAAAATCCTTTAATGATCCAACATCGGAAAAGTGTGCACCCTTCCCCGGTGTGTGCCATGTAGGCCCTATTCATACTCAAGCAATTGGTCATCATGGAAATAAATCAAAACATGTTCTACATATGGAATTCAACAATTAAACATGCATATTCTTAGCAAGGGTCACAGAACACTTATCCATTTGTCGCCGCAGTATGCCTTGTTAAGGGGGAATGATGGCTCCTTCCCTGAGTTAACAGTTCCTCAGTTAGCCATCCCAACTCCTTTTTACATTTCACATTCACACATGTCTTACCGACATAACCCATACCATCTCACTCATGTTATTACCAAACATGCAGTGTAGATGAGACATTTTCAAAATGTCCAATGGCGTTTCACCCGAAACCCATTTCCAAGATAAGGGAAAACCTTCCCATGAAGTTTGGCTTCTACAGGCCATCACACATGGTCTTCCTGCAATGTGTACCCCTAACACATTCATCAAATAGCCAAACAGTCAATCATTACCTGATACTACAATCCAAATTGATCATTCCATAACCAAGCAATGACATTAGCAATCAAATTCAATAAGAATTTGCAATTCTATCTACTACAGAAATTGACTTGCTTAATTGTGGGTCTCTTGTAAGCAGCACTACTATGCCCATTATAATTTTATGCTTACTATCATAACATGAATACCCACTTACCATGCATCCACTTGACACAATCTTACACAAGCCAACAGTGATTAGTAGTCGTCAACAATTCTTAAATCCAAAATCCACAATTCAAATTTAATAACCCATACCAACTACTTTTACAACTATGAGACTCTTCTCATAAGGTTTGGCTCTTTTACATGGTAGATTCTAGCATTGGTCAGGGTCTTACCTCACACTGCCATGCTCGAAATAATATACCTGAAACATGAGCTTCAATCAACCAAACACAAGCTTATGCAAGGCAATAGTGACTAGTAGTTGTCATCAATTTCTTAAATCCGAAATTCACAACTTGAATTTTAACAAGCTTTTATGCATACCATATGGTATATTCTGGCATTGGTAAGGGTCTTACCTCTCACTGCCATGCTCAAAATAATCTACCTGAAACATGAGCTTCAATCAACCAAACACTTGGTAAGTCTGGATGCATATAACCTTTTCATTGCTACAACCATCACTGAAGCATTTTCAGAATTTATAAAATTCAAATACTTCAAAGGTTAGCCACATCAATATTATAAAAGCTCATTTACTCCATGCAATCATTATCATACTAACATTGCAAGGTATAGTCATATCATTCATGCAATTAAATGAAATGTTTAGATACCCTTACTTCACAAGCATATCATTCATACCACCTTACTCTTCAATAGAGCATTTTTGGCAGCCAATTGATCATGACTATCCTGCATTCATAACAACCTTTGAAATGGTTCCTGAATTGTCATCAATTCATCATTTCAGTCATCAGTCATTCATAATATCACATGCACTCATCTCAATGCATTCAACATACCATGGCCTAGCCATGTCCACCTCACATAGGATGCATTACTATAATCAATATCATCAACATATATACGCATGACACCTTTCTAGATTCCAATATCCACATGGTATGAGGTCTCTTACCTTTACCACTCCTTGGAATTTGTCATAAGAAAACCCTTACCTGCATGGGTCCTACTTACACCCTTGACATGACCAATTGGGTTGGTCCTTGCAGGAGATTGCAGAATTTGCTCACCAACTTTTGTTATGGACTTATTTCTTTATCCCTTTCTCCAAAGGGTTGCTGGTCACATTCATCAGCATCAGCAACATATTCATCTGGGTCCATGTTGTCGTTGGTTTTTCCACTAATGCCACATCAAAGCAATGATTATCATTAGTGGTTCATGTACAATCCTTAGTAACCTATGTATGCAAAGCATATCCTTGTGCATTTCATGCATAACCTTAGGAAATGTAACATAGTTAGCAAGATAGGGATTTAAGGAAAACTTCCCTTTTCAAGTCTTTCATCCTTGCATGGAACTACTCTTCCACACAGCAACTGATTGACTTCATAGTCCTTGCTACCCCTGGGCATGCAACTGTCCAGATTTGTCCCTTTGATAGAAGCATCCATCATTAGTACTTTGCTACTTCATGCTCAAATTCTGGTGACGTACCCTTGTTCCCCACTGGATAAGCTTTCCAACGCCTATCCACATGCTTCATTCTGACCTCGGATGTGGAAACCACACCACTTTTAAGAATGAGGACTTTCACCAAATCCTTGCATTTTTATTACACACACAACTATACTTTGGACGGGATGCCAACTTCAGCCAACTTCAGCCCTAAAAATAGCTGAAAATCCCACTGGAAGGCAGTCGAAATTTGCTGGAAAATTCCATTTGAAAAACTCAAATTTTCCTTTGTTCAATCGGCTCTCATTTCAACTAAATCTCCCGCAGAATCGGCTCCCATTTCCACTAATCATTTCGACGTTTTAGGGGTCGAAACCACTAATTCCTCCACCATTTTGAATCCCCAAAAGACTAACTCATTCCGCCGTTTCGTCGATCCGAACCATTATTCCTTCCGCTACGTCAGCGACCAGAACCACTAAATTTTTTCGACAGTTTCCAGCAGACGGAATCAGAAGTCGTTTCTCATCGAAAGTCTAGTTCTTTAGACTTCCACAACGGCGGGTAGACGAACAGCTTTCTTCTTCCGATGACCTTATACTTAAACAAAATTTCAAACTTCCTTCTCATTGGCGGTCGGATCCACTAACCTTTGGAAGGCTAGTCTATTGGACAACCGCAACAGTGGATGTTCAATCCACTAATCATCGCCGATGGCCGATGACTCCAAGGCTTAGAAAAATTTTCAAAAATTTTCAAATTTTTCCTCTTTGCCTTCTTCTTTGCAGCTTGATCAGCTCCATCATCTTTATTTCCGTCGGTGAAACCGTTCATCAACAGCCGCAACGGCGGCCCACCAACTCCATTCTTCTTCCGATCGGCGGCCCAACCTGATCGGCGTCAGCAGTCTTTTCACGTTGGAAGTCTAGTGGTTTAGACTTCCGCAACGGTGGTCGTTCGACCGCTATTTTCTTTCGACGAATTCTTTACTTAGAAGAATTTTAAAAATTCTTTAACGGCATCGGGATCCTTTCATATCGGAAGATTAGTGCCTTTTTCTTCTGCAATGGCGGATGCGCGAAGAACTTTCTTCTTTCGATGGCCGACGACTTTCTATACTTAGAAAATTTTTGAACTTGACTTTCTTGCGGCGTCGGCAGTCGAAGAACTTACCCATCGAACGCCTAACTGGCTAGCCATATGCAACGGCAGCACGTAAAACTCTATCTTCTTCCGGCGGCAGTCTTTCTCGTTGGAAGACTTAGTGCTTTTGGCTTCCGCAACAGTGGCACACAAAACACTAACTTATTCCGCGGGGTCGACGCTCTTTACTTAGAACAATTTCAACTTCCGACGTCGGCGGTCTTTCTCATCGGCCAGCTAGTGCCTTTGGCTTCCGCAACGGCGGAAGTCCGCTCCACTAACTCTTCCGCTACGTCGGAAGTCAATTCCGCTAATTGCTCCGATGGGGAACACTAAGACGAATTTTTTTCGCGGTTTTTTTCAAACTATTCCATCGGACGCGCTTTCATCTAACCCTTCCACTACAACGGAAGTCTCTTCCACTAACCCTTCCGCTACACCAGAAGTTAATTCGGCTAAGTGTTCCGACTGTTCAACACTTAGAATAATTTTGTGGAATTTTAGAGTCATTCAAATTCTGATCCTTGCTGGGCAGAAGGCAATTCTGCTTCTGTCAATGCACCTTCTTGGCCCATAGAGGGCCATTGTTGCAACCTTGAGCTCTGATACCATTCTGTCACGTCCCCGACCCTCCGACCGGCGAAGAGGACGTGGTGAACACCAAACACTCAACCGGGCAAACAGCCCCATGAACATGTACAAAAGAGATCAATGCTGAAAATAAGAAACTTAACATGATCCATAACAGGATGCATAGATGCATAATTCTTCAATCATACAGAGTTACTCAAAAATCAACGGAAGCAACACACATACATTTCAGCATTTACATGTTCATCATAATTCATAAAACAATAGATATATAATTGCAGAGATGAGATAATCAGCAGTACTTATCTTTTGAAGAAGAATTCACCCACAACCAGCTACGTCGCTGCAACGTTCCACCCAACCATAGGCCAACGTGCTCATCAATATCTCAGCACACTGCCACCCTCGAGCTAGGCATGATTCCTCCAAGGATAAGGGTCAATGCAGGCTTACACATAGCCAAGGGACACAATCAGAAAAACCAACACAGCTGGGTTTATTAGGCCATCTACAAACCGGCCAAGCCAGCACAATCCAAGGACCAACCACTGCTTACACGCAGCCAAAAAATCCCTTCACAGCCCCGTGAAGAAGGCAAAGACAACTAGGGATAATCCCAAACAAACGATGAGAACAACTCAAGCCCACAAGGCAACTTAGAGTTGTTCTTGGCCCTAGCATGGCCAAAAACAACTCAGCTGCAACCCAAAACAAGGGTACTTCAACAGCCCAAATTCACAATGAATGATGGCAACAGTCCACAATCTCAAACAAAGGAGAAAACTCGGCCAACCTACATGGAAACTAATAGCCGTCCCACATCCAAGAGCCCACAGCACACACAATTCCTCAATGTAACGGCTGGGCAACTTACACAGCCTCAAACAAAAGAGAAGCCAACTCCTAGGATGGACAGAGGAAAACTCAACCAATGGATTTGGAAATCCACAGTGGCCCAAAACGAAACTGAACACCACAGCCAACAAAACACAGGGAAGACAACAGTCCCAAAATGAAAACAGTGAGCATGGCTCACAACATGGGGAAAAATAACAGCCCCAAAATGTATCAGCATACATTACCAATAGCGTGGGGAAACAATAGCCTGTTCTGGACAATGAAGTAAGAAGAAAAACATACAAAGACCACGCTGAGGAAGAGATTACTGTCTCCCAGCCTGTGCATGAGCAACAGCAATGCAGAACCCACAACTCAACTGGTGGGGAGAATACACAGTCACGCCATCCGCAAATCCGCAGAGGAAGGACTACATGGGTAAAACCCAGAAGGTTCTGTGCGTCGGAGAGAACAGGAATTTCGCTCCTGCGTGAGGATGAACAGACCAAATCCCCAGCGCGCTGATCAACAGAATTCCCCTCTGCATGAGGAAGATGAACAGACAATAGCTCTGCATGAGGAGGACGAACAGACACCGCGAGAGTGGCTAGCAGTGGAGGGAGTGGAGAGTCCATGCTCCTTCTGCCCCCATGCGACGTGAAGAGGAAGGTTCCGCTGGTGGAGTGGGCACGTGGGAAAGGATGGACAGACCTGCCACACCCACCACCACTCAGCAATAACTGCCCCAACTAACTTAACAAAGCATTGAAGAGTTTGGAGAGGTTGGATGAGACAAGGAAGATGGCAAAACAAAACAAGGTGGCAACACATGGGTTTTTCCCCCATAACCAAGGTTTGACATCCCCCACCCCTTATCCTTTGGAACCATGCCCTTTTCATTCAACGTTGCACTGCCGTAGCTGGTTGTGGTTTTATTTTTATTTGATGTGCGTGTTTACATGATGCCACATTATACTGTGCCGACTAGCATGACACACCATCGGCAACTATCCCCTATTGCCGAAACATACACAATCGAATCGATGGTGGGGATTTTGCCTTTAGCTCCTCACCACGATTAATTACATTATATACATCATGCAAACTGGATCAAAACCAGGATGTTACAGTGAGATACCAAATGGGTATGGGAGAACAAGTTGAATCCAACTAGACCAGTTCCAACCTCTAAAGCTACTTTCTCTCTCCTTGGCGGGCATTTTACTAAAGTAGTGCAAATATAGCTGGGAGGCACTTTTGGCAGGTTGATATCTTCTTCGACAAAATGCTTTGGTAAATCTAATGACATGGTTGTATTCTTCATACAACACTCTAGATATACACGTTCTCAAAATATTTTTCACATCATCCTATGAGGCATATCAGGCATTTCCTTAAGGCCACTTTAGGCAATTTTAACATCAATTCGATACTTGGACAAAATTTTTAGTCTGATCCAATCTGCCTAAACCAATTTTTTGGTGGGTCCATTACTTGTTCCTCATCTACTTCAAAGAAAATATAAATAAATGTTCAGGTACGCAAAATACCAATCTACAGGACCTTGATGTGGTGCAGAAATTTTATTCAACACACAATTTGTGGTGGGCATTTCTCTGAGGCCACTTAGGAAAATTTGCTCGATCTTGATATAAAACAGTTTGAGATCCTATTTTCGCAGACCTCTAACTTTGTCATCCACCACCTTGTTGGAGAACTGAGACCATGGTGATATAGCCTCTTCAACAAGCTATAGGATGGTATAATGGTGTGGGAATTTTTCTCAAACCATGAATTGTGGTGGGCATCCTCTTAAAGATACTTGGACCAATTTTCCTATAGTAGGCCAATTTCCTAATTTTCATGAATTTTCCATATTTCCCTAGAATGATGTCATAATGCAACAATGATTTCAAATTCATGCCACATCATCATATATTCCATTCCAAGTCATCATATCTACCATATCATTATCCATGTCATCACTTCTTTTGTCTTTCATTGAGTTCACTCTACCATCATGATCTTAGTTATTCCTTTGTCATTACTGAGATCCTTTGACATCAATAAAAACCATATTCCATATTTCCAACAATTTCCCCCTTTGGAAGTGATGGCAACACCTAAACCTTCTCCCCATTTGACAACAATGACAACTGATAACTTGTTATGCTCTCTTTACTGTAACTATTTTGACATAGGGTTTTACAATTTTCATTAGAGGAAATTTCAACTCAAAATGGGCCTCCTAAGGAAAATTAATAAGATAATAGTTAAAATAATAAAATAATATTTATTAATTTTGGAGGAAGAAAAGAAAAAAACTACTTTTTTGTTCGTATTTTCGACATATCTCCCTATGCTTTTACTCAAATTTCTATCGGGTGAGCTCGTTGGATGCAGAATTAAATTTCGCATCCAACGAGTACCCACTTGGCATACTTTTGATGGGCACCTCTACCCCAAAAATAAGAACTACCTGAAAAAACGTGATGATGCCCCGCTACCCCAAAAACACGAAATACCTGAAAACACGTGATGATGATGCATCATCACATTTTTTCAGGTATTTCTTGTTATTGGGGTAGAGGGGCCCGTCAAAAGTATGCCGAGTGGGTACTCGTTGGATGTGGAATTTAATTTCGCATCCAGTGATCTCTCTCGATTAAAATTTTAGTAAAAACACAGGGGGATATGTTGAAAATACGAACAAAAAAAGTAGTTTTTTTTATACCTATCCCCAAATTTATATTAAAAAAATGTTTAAGAGGTGCTCCCTTTTTGAATTTTAAAGCATTTTGATTGGCTAATACGTGATGACATGGAATTTGTATTATTTTTGGAAGGCCCATTTTAAATTGAAATTTCCTCTAATAATTTTTCGTTTTGACAACTGCTTCTATCAATATGCTTCTTCTTCCCTCTTCGTCTTCTCTTTCTCTTTGTTAACTTGGACTTTGTGCTGACCTTTTTGAATTATAATTTAGGTAGAATTCTTCTTTTCCTTCTTGTAGCTTAGTCTTTGAATAATAAATTGGATGTTTAGCTTATAGATTTCCTCGATCACAGTGCTCCTTCTCTTTCCAACACATTCCTTCTTCAAAACTGAGATCAAAACCAATTGTGGTAGCTTATACCAATTGTTCTAAAAACATAAACATGGATTTTATTAAACAAGTAATGAGATATTGGTAGATCTGTTCTCTGATCTACATCATCTTTTAAAATTATTACACTTTCAAGATTATAGAGATGAAATGTTTATTGTTTTACCCTTCTTCATAATTTATGCATTTGCATCAAGGCATGATACCAAATATGCATCCAAACATAACTTCATCCCTTTCGAAAAACTCCACTTCAACAATCTCCAAATATGCTCTACAAGTTTGATCTTCATTTTTTTTATGGATTCAAGGGTGGCATCATAGCCATTACTAACATTGTCATCAATGACAACAAACTTTTCAAACAATATCCCCCCGAGTACATGATCCTCTCTAATCCTTTATTTCAGGGTTCTCTTCTAGGTTATGTGTTTTTTTTTCTTTTAGAAAAAACATCCATCTTTAGTTCCACCACTATCACTAATTTCTTCTTCATCATCTTTATTTCCATCATAATGAATTCCATTCTTATCTACAACACTATTATACTCCTCATCATCCTGGGAAACTTCTTTAATGTTTGAAATCTTGGTTTCTTCTACATCTTTGGAGTCTTCCTTTCTTCTCCAACTCTTTCCATGAGGTACCTTCTGGTTTTTCAAATTTAAAAACTTGTCCCCATCTCTTGTCACGTGTTTTGAACAATCACTGTCAACACACTAGAGATCTCTTTTATCTTGTGTTTTCAAGGTAGTAAGACATTATTCTTTTATTGTTCTTTCTTTCAAAAACTTCTTCTACTCTCTAATGTCCTTTGGTATTTCTGATATTTTCATTAATCTGTAATTACTTGCTTTATGTCCATAGTTATGACAGTTGAAGAATTCTAAATTCCTTTCTTATAATGGTGCAAAGTTATTATAATTTATGCTCTTAACTTGACCAATTGCTTGGTTGTCCTTGAGGTTATAGTTTTTAACTTTCAATTTTTTCTTCCATATGCTCTACAATTCATAGTTTTATGTCCGAAGTTAGAGCATGTAAAACAATATGGAAAGAAAATGAGAGGATACCTATTTTGATGAACCTTCTTTGGAGTTGTCTTGACTTCCTTCTTCATGGGTGGAAATAATCTTTTGGAGTTCTAATCATTGCTTATCTTATCTTCATTTTTCTTGAATGTACTAAGAAGAGCAGTTGCATAATATTTTGAACTACCTAGGTTTTCGTCTAGAGAATAACCTATTCCATTTTTGTTACTTGGAATTCTTTGTGCGGTTATAATCTTATCTAAGACTTTAGAGCTATTTTCATATCGTGTTTGGATAAATTTTTCATCAATCTCTTTTCTTAAGTGAACTAACTCTTCCTCCATTAGTTTACAGATTAGTTGTTTCTCTTTAAGAGACTTTTCCAGCCTTTCTTATATCCTATTTGCATCTAGGATTTGGCGTTTCAGGTTGCTCATGATTTTGTCCATCTTTTTTTCTTTCTGTTCATGTTCTTCCTTTGGTTCAAATACAAAAAATTTCAGCTTCCTGTATTTGTTTTTGTATCTTCTTAATTCATCCAAAGAATTGAGTATTTATTCTTCCATATTAACCTCTTCTTCATCTTCTAACTCTTCCTTATGCTCATTAGTCTCTTTAATACCTAAAAAAAGGACTTCATCATCATTTTCACTAAACTCAGATGAACTAATGTTTTCTTCTTTCGAGTAGAAATTCTTTTTTCCTTTGTAATTCTTCTTCTTGTAATGGAATTTTCCAATTTTCTTGTATTGTTTATTTATGTCATCTTCATTTTCAGAATATTCCTTGGAATAAGGACACTTGGATTGAAAGTTCCCAACTTTGCCACAATTAAAAGATTTGGAAGGGATCTTGCCTTTGTACTTCCCTGATAGTTTCTCAAGCTTTTTAATAAAATTGGCTTCTTCTACATCAAATTCTTCATGTTCGTTGGATTGAGGCTTTTTCTTATGATTTTCTGTTTTCTTGAGCACTTTGAAGGCTTCCTCTCCTTTTGAATACTTATCAATACCTAGTCTTAACTCATAGGCCGTGAGGATTTCAAACAATTCATCCATGGTAATCTCTTCTAGATTCTCTCGGTCTTCAAGAGTGGATACTTTGGGATTATATGCTATAAGAAGTGTTCTTAGTACCTTTTCAACTAACTCATCATCTGGTAATTGTACTCCCAAACCTTTGATTGTATTAATAAGATTATCAATTGTTTCGAAGTACTCTAAAATATTTTCTTCATCCTTCATTTTTATACTTTCATATTGTACTTTGAGAGATTGAAGATTTGCCATATTTACTTTGGAATCTCCTGCATATATTGTTTCCAATTTTTCCCATATTTTTTTTGCACTTTTACAGGTTAGTACTTTTACAAGGACCCTCTTACTCACTCCAGCTTGTAATGTATTGAAGCCATTGCATGTTCCCAAAATTTCTGTTTGTCTTCTATTTCCATGGGAATGACTTTTGGAACATCATATTCTTCTTCAACTAATGCCCATAATTCTAGTCCAATGGACATCAGATAGATTTTCATTCTAATCTTCCAGAAAACATAGTCTTCACCATCAAATATGGGGACTCTTAATGACATCTTCATCCGATGATCCATTGTGGTATTTAATAGGATCTTCCTTCCTCTAATACCAATTGATGAATCGTGCCATGTCACTGAGAGGGGGGGGGATTAATCAGTAACACAATTTCAAAAAAAATTCTTTTGCTTTTGTTAGTTATGATTTGCAAAATTAATATCAAGTTTGAACTCAAACATTTATCATGGAACCCAATAGGAAAAACCACCAACACATTCCTATTAGCTGCAAAATTGTTTTTACAACTTACAATAGAAGGAAGATGTTTTCTTCCACTTTGTATCAGCACCAAATGATCAGGATGCACCCACACCCCTATTTAGTCAATTACGACTTGAAAGGGAAGCACCTACTCCCTTGGAGGAACCAACCTTCCCTAGCTCCACCCTTCCACCCTATACTGTATTTTTTTTGCAAATTTGGTACTTCAAATTTGTCTTGGACTTCAGGCTCCCACACCAACTTTTGACTCCAATACACATCTCTCTATCAATTCGAATATTCATATAAATACTTCATCCATGCCTCTTCAAACTGGAAAGAAACATCTCACAAACATTCCTTTTCAAAACATTATACTCTTTCAACGTTTTCACCTCTTCAAATCTCTTAAATTAATTATAACTTTGTTTATTATTAATTAAGTAAAATCTTTGTCTATATACAGATTTCACTTAATTAATTAATTCATAGATTATCTTTTATTTGTAATTCAGTATGTTTCAGTTTTAATTAATTAGTAAAACCTCTTTATCGTCTTTGGTCCTGAGATATCCTTCCCTCTCGATTCTGCGGAATTCATCCACCTCTAGGTTGCAGGCTTATTCTTCCTCTCATGCCTACGGGCTTCCTTATTTTTCAGTCCTTGGCTTCATTTCTTCACACCTGCGGGAATCTTGTAACCTTCCTTAAGCTTATGCCTATGAGCTACATCTTTCAAGACCGTTGGCTATCTTCTTAACACGTGCATCACTTCCACGAGAATCTTTCACCCTTCCTGGGATGAACCCTAGTCTCCTGCGAGCATTAGATAGCCTCTAAGGGCTTACTCTCAGGAATTGCACAAAGAGAGTTCTAGCTTATATCAAGGATATACAATTTATGCAAGTTCTTTAAATGAGAAGGGAATTCTCTCAAACGCATCCACCTTAAATATAACTCTTGCAACTCTGACTTATCATACAATGTAGGAGTTTCTGGTAATGAAGCTCAGAAACCATTGATATAAAAAACATAAAGCTTTGATAATGCTGCGAAGGCGCCTTGCGAGCCCTGACAAAGTAGATTTCTATCGAGATTTAGACATCAAAGTTTGGAAATAGATGCAAATACTGCATCAAGACACTCCTCAATCTTATTATATGACAAAAGTAAAGTCTCATGTGAAGAACATAATGAAATCTCATTTGGAAACTCCTTTATTTTTTTTCTGCAAATATCCAAGCTCACCACTTCACTTGATTCCCATGCAACAACTAGTATCACTAGTACATGTGGACTTTTTTCCCAGGGAAAATCGTTGCTATTGCAACACTTATGCGTTGCTATAGCAACGAACATGGCCCTTTATTTTCATGGGAAAACTTTCGTCGCTATAGCAACACTTTCCACTTTTCGTCGCAATTGTAACGAATGGCTCGTGTCGCATTTGCGACAAATGGATGGCTTCTATTGCGACGAAAAAAAGGGTTGTATTTTGACGAAGTTTCATCACTATTGCGGCGATAATTTAGTGACGAGGGGAAAAAAGGTGTTGCGACGAAAGTCATCATCATGATGTTGATGTCATCATCATGTTTTTTCAGTTATTTCTTGTTTTTGGGGTAGCGGGGTCCGTCAAAAGTATGCCAAGTGGGTAATCGTTGGATGTGGAATTTAATTTTGCATCCAACGAGCTCTCTCAATCGAAATTTGAGTAAAATCACAAGGAGATATGTCGAAAATACGAACAAAAAAAATAGTTTTTTTTCTTTTCTTCCTCCAAAATTAATAAATATTATTTTATTATTTTAACTATTATTTTATTATTTTTCTTAGTAGGTCCATTTTGAGTTGAAATTTCCTCTAATGGTCGGAAAGGCTCCAACACTTACATCCAACCATGGGAAGGCCCAACTTGCCACCATGTAGAAAGGCCCAACGCTTACATCTGACCATGGGAGGCACAACCTGCCAGCATGTCAGAAAGGCTCTACACTTACATTTGACCATGGGAGGCCCAACCTGAGACCATGTCAGAAAGGCTCAGCACATACATCTGACAGTGGGAGGAACACATCCTACCACCATGTCACAAAGGCTCAGCACTTACATCTGACCATGGGAGGAACACATCCTTCTACCATGTGAGAAAGGCTCTCAGACTCATCACTTCCCCTTGGAAGGAACATCAATCTAGAGAACACCAAGCTTCTCCATGAAGTACTCAAACTTCACTCTGGCTAATGGCTTGGTCAACACATCAGTTATCTTCTCGTCCGTCACAACATACTGGAGCTTCACTAATCCTCTCTGCACCATATCCCTGATATAGTGATATTTGGTCTCGATATGCTTCAACTCGCAATGGAACACTGGGTTCTACAACAATTTCACACAACTTTGGTTGTCGCAATATATACAAGTAGCATCTAACTGGAGATCAAACAGATCAGATAGTAGCTTCCTTAGCCACACTCCTTCACAACTAATTGAACAAGCTGTGGCATACTCTGCTTCTGCTGTACTCAGTGCCACACAGGATTTCTTCTTTCTAAACCAAGAGATCACACCTGATCCCATACTAAAGCAACACCCTGAAGTTCTCTTCCTATCAATGGCACTACCTCCCCAATCTGAATCCACATAACCTTCTAGGTTAATCTTTTGATTCGGCTCATACTTGAGCCCATAATCAACTATACCCTTCAGGTACCTCAGAATATGCTTTGGAGCAATCAGGTGAACATGTCTTAGATCCGTCAAGAAGTGGCTCAATGTGTTCACAACAAAGAAAATACCTGGTCTCGTATTCATCAGGTACATCAAAGACCCAATCATCTGACGATACATCATAGCATCAACCGCCTCTAATGAATCATCACTTAATAGCTTCAGGTTCGATGCCATAGGTGTGGTCATGACGTTGAAGTCCATCATCCTGGACCTCTTCAAGATCTCTACTGCATACTTCCCTTGTCCCAGGGAGGTTCCATCTGCATTCTGCCACACCTCCATGCCTAGAAAGTAGTGCATCATGCCCAAGTCTTTCATTTCGAACTCGGCAGCAAGATTCCTCTTCGTGTCAGTAATCAACCCATCCTTACATGTCACAAATAGGTCATCTACATACAATAGGAGTATTACTAGGTTCCCTTCCTCAACCTTGTAGTAAAGGTTGGAATCCACATTACTCTTGGTAAAGCCCAAGCTAGTCAGAAAGCTATCAATTCTACCATACCATGTCTTGGGTGCTTGTTTCAAAATGTACAAGGCCTTCCTCAATTTGCACACATGAGTCTCCCTGTCATGTGTCTCAAAACTGAGTGGTTGCTCCACATACACTTCCTCTTCTACTACACCATTCAAGAAAGAAGTCTTTACATCCATCTGGTGTATCTTCCATTTCATTACTGCAGCCAGAGAAAGTACTAATATGATATAAGTGTATCTGGCTATAGGTGAGAAATTCTCCTCATAATCTATCCCTTCTTTCTGGGAGAAGCCACATGCTACAAATATTGCTTTATATTTCTCTATGTTGCCATCTGCAACATGCTTGATCTTGTAGATCCACTTGGAAGCTACAACAGACTTCCCCTCTAGTCTAGGGACAACATCCCCAACATCATTCTTCATGATCTACTGTTACTCCTTGATCATAGCATCCTTCCATTCTTTCTTTTCTACCACTTCTTCATAGTTTTAAGGTTCTTTATTAATGATGTCACATAATAGGGATACATAACCGGAGTAGGACCTAGTTCTCTTCCTTTCTCTATGCATTTCTTCTGGAGCCTCATATCTTTCTGCACCTTAAATAGCCTCTCGTACCCATGAAGGTTTCCTTTTGTAAGGATTATTCTTTTGAGGTGGATCTACAGGTTCCTATGGTTCTTCTATTTCTCAATCTTCTTCTGGAGTTTCTTCGTTCATAGTTGTATCTTAGATCCTGGGTATTGTTTCTTCAAGTTCTGTAATAGGTATTTTTCTGGATTTGTTGTAAGTTGAGTATTCGTCAAATGTCACATCTCTGCTGATGTCGATCTTCTTGAATCCTGGGAAGTATATTCTATAATCCTTTGAGATTTCACTATATCCCACAAATATACCCTTCTTTCTTGAAGGATCTAACTTCGTCCTCTTTTCTTTCGGAATGTGTATGTACACTAGACAACCAAATATTCTAAGATGATTGACTTCTAGTTTCTTGCTAGAGAATACTTCTTTGGGTGTCTTGTTCTCAAGTACTCTATGTGGAGTACGGTTCTGTACATACACCATTGTCCTGGTAGCTTTTGCCCATAGATGCATGGGAAGATCTTGATCATGAAGCATTGCCCTTACTACTTCCATAATCGTTCTATTCTTCCTTTATACAACTCCATTTTGTTTTGGATTATATGGAGTGGTCAACTCCCTCTTAATCCCTAAATATCGACATAATTCCTTGAATTCATTTGATGTGAATTCCCCGCCATTGTCTAATCAAAAGGTCTTGATTTCCTTCTCTGTGTGGTTCTCGATCAAGGCTTTGAATTCTTTGAACTTACTGAAGACTTCATCCTTGATTTTCAAGAAATATATCCATGTCTTCCAACAAAAATCATGAATGAAAGAAACATAATATACATACCCACTCAATGAACTAGATGACATCAGATCGCATACATCAGAGTGGATGATTTCCAAGATTCCTTTTGCCTTTCTCTCACTACTTGGAAATGTTTTCTTTGTGTTCTTTCCTTTCACACATCCTTTGCAAACACCTTCATGTTTTTCCTATATCTCTAAAATACCTTCAACAACTTTTCTTGCAAGTGGTAGTGGCCTGTAGTGCACATGTGCAAGCCTTCTATGCCATAGTTCACTTGGCTCTACTGAATCATGGATCAAGGCTTGTTCTGGTTGGCCCTTTTAGCTTGTATATTCCTCCCTCTTGCTCTCCAATCACTATTGCATCATCTATAGTATTTCCCTTTGGCCACATAAGGACTTGCCCATCTACAAATGCAACCCTCATGCCTTTTGCATCCAATGCAGATATGGAGAGGATATTCTTCTTTATTCCTGGTACAAACAAAACATCCTTCATCTTCATAGACTTTCCAGAGTCTAGCTTATAGGAGGATTTACCACTACCTTTTGTGGGGTGACTAATGTTTGGATAGTTTCATGAAAGATTCTTTAAATCTTGGCATGTGCTTGGAAGCCCCACTCTCTATGAGCCAATCATTTCTTCCATGTGTGACAGTTCCTGTGAGGGAAGAAATCAAAACATACTCTTCATCACTTGAAGAATCTTCACTTTCTTGTTTAACTCTCTTTCTGGGAGGTTCATCATCCTCTGCAGTGTAAGCATGATGTCTTCTTTTTTCCTTCTTCTTGTGAGAGTCACCCTTATTTTTAGGAAAATCTCTAGCAAAGTGTCCTCTCTCATCATATGTAAACATCTATATTTAGATATATCTTTGCTAGATCTTCTAGAATTATCTTTATGGTGAGAATGCTTACCTTTGGGATGATGATAGTCCCTTCTCATTTTCTTGGTGTGTACTATGAGAGCTTGATCTTCATTTCCCATCTTTTCTTCTCAAGATACTATTTGAGATTCTTCTTGTGAGCATTATTCCCATATCCTACTGAAAGTGATTAGCTTTCTCCTAGCACTAATACTTGAGTGAAGGAGTCCCATGACCTAGGGAGACCATTTAAGGTGGTCATCACAATTTATGCATTCTCCACTTGTTCTTCTACTGCTTCAGGTTGTTCTTTGATTTGAGAGACCCTTGTAAAGTATGACTATATGGTCTTTGCATTCTGGATCTTCACATTTTTCAACTGGTTTCTCAAAGTCATCTTCCAATTTATGTTCTTTCCTTCGAATAGCTTGGTCACGGAATCAAACATCTCTTTAGGTGTCTTTAGGGAAGACACTTGTGGTATAAGGTGATCCTTGATAGAATCATCAATAATTGTCTTGGCCTCGACCAAGTTCTTCTTGTGTAAGTTCATAGCCTCATCTCCCTGTGGAACTGATACCTCTTCACTTATGTAGGAGTCCAATTCATTTTCTTCAAGAACCAGTGAGATCATATACTTCCATGCTCAGAAGTTTTTAGCTCCTTCAAGATTTTCATCAAGATTGGTGTGATGAGACATCTTGAATGAGAACCTCAAATGGAAATACAAAAGATTTAGATCTTACCAATTTGAGATACTGGAACTGGATCTAGAGTTGAACTTCTATAGTGCTGGTTTTCTGGTTCATGGGAAAATTAGGGTTTGAATTTCCCGGATTTCTACCCAACCAAAAACTTTTATATTGGTCTCTAAACTTCAATTTTGAGGAGGAGAACAATCCTATGCTGGGCTCACTCAAAAATTCCACTTCTGTGAAAATACCTAATTTCTCATTGTAGTGGTAGGTCAAAAATTGAAAATGCTCAGATTCAGATTCTGCTTCGGCAGAAATATGCGCCCTTCAATGGAGAGTCAATCTATCCTCCTTTTTCTGATGATATGTGGAGAGAAACACAAAAAGTAAGAAGCACTGGCTTCTACACCTGCATAGTGTCTTCTTCTCAGGTTAGCTTTGATACCATGTTATATTTTTATCATTTAAGCAATATGATCTTAGGATCATCTAAGAGAATAACATGCACAACAATAATCACAAGAGACAAGAGACACAAAGATTTTTCCTCAGGAAAACGATAAAGGAGAAAACCCTGCACCTTCCTCAGAGATAGAATGAGCACCAATGGAAAAGGTAAAACCCAAAGACAGAAAGATGATCTTCGACAACTGTTCTCTCTCTCACTTGTGCGAGCTCCTCTTCTCTCACTCATGCATTACAGTTGGGTGAGTGTGTGTACCAAATAGAGAGGCTCACTCTCTATTTATACTAGTTTTCCACTTGACAACTACTTGTCAGGGCCAACTTCACTAGGAGATTCTAATAACCCTAGTACCCCTCAAATGTGGGGACTACTGCCCCGAATTACAATGGAGGGTTAACCTCTATGAATTTACATGAATTGATTACATTAATGATTCTCCCGATAGGAACATCGGGGTACAAAGAAATACAACATATAAAATATATAAGTGAATACATTCTGAAGTTACAAATACATCAACAGACTACCGAATATAGGATTGGCTAGCCTATTTTTAGATCTATTTGATCCTATAATTTTAGATCTAAAACTGATTTTAGATCTCTCTCTCTCCTATCATAAAGGAAGTTTTTGCAAAAATGGAAGGGGTGGGTTTGGAAGATTGAGAGAGTTTTGTATGAATTTGTAACCGAGGACCTACTTTTTAAGACTGTAAGCTATATTGAATACTATTTTTGAAGATGAAATGTTATTTATGAGACAAATAGACTTTGATAAGTTGTGAATAGCATGTCATGTTTTGATTATTTTCGTCTGTGAACCTATGTTTGATAATAATAAAAATATCATTCATACTCGCTTTCAGTTATATGTATTTACATATTCCATTTACAAAAAGTGTTTATGTTCAAGGAATGTTTAATCATGGTATAGGAATACATGTGGTATCTTATATTATTGATGATTAAATTGGTTTAGAATATCTATAATATCATCTATTCTAACTTTCCTTATTTACTTTTCAGATATTAAACTGTGTATATTTTCTATTAGATTAGCACTCTCTCAACCCATACATACTATGTTAATTCACCCAATAAAACTGTAAATTATACTTTTTCTATGTATGAGCTTTGTACCTTCGTAGTCTAGTTCAAGGTCTAGTACAAACAAGACGATAACTATTTGAGGTAAATAACATCACTATCTATGTTAAAATGCACAAAATTCAGTTATAGACCATCACAATTACTAAGCAATCTTCTTTTGTCTCACAAAGAAACCCAATGAAAAGAGTGTAGAAAGAAAGGAGCAAGCATAGGAATTAAAAATAAGAATATATTGTACATTTAAATTCTTCTGGGCACTAAAGGTGAAATAGTTTTCTCTCTTGGAAATGGTCAATGACGGGAAACATTGAATGTGTCAAAACCTTTGGAATGTGGCCATGGATTATTGTATTGTCCCTAGAATTTGTATACATCCCTAGAATTGATTTAAACAATAAATTTGTGCAGTAACCTATGAAATTGTACGAAACTCAAAGAGGTTACTCCGACAACTTTTTTTTTCAGCATGAAAAAAATTTCCACCGCTTTTTATTATATGAATGACCTGGCACAAAACGATGAGGATCTCATCCATTCATAGTTGCATAATAGTATCTCAACATCATATCAAAATAATTCTAGGAGGACACAAGACATACTCCAATAACATAGACCCAAAACAAGCCAATACAGTCAATAGGCCTCTAAAATCCCACAAGTTCTAGCAAAGCTAATTTGTAAAGATTGTATCAAATCAGATCTAATAGTCAATAAAAATCTGCAGTATTTATCCTAATTAGTAAAGATGTTAATAGTAGTTTCATGGCATAGTATGCCACCCTCAAATTCTTGCATGATAAGATGACCAGCTTGTAGATCTAGTGCCCTCTTGGAAATACTATCCACCAACTGATTGTGCTCATGATAGATGTGTTGGTAGCTGAAGGAAAATAACCCCTTTACAAAAGTATCAATCCTAATGCACCAGTGATTGAGATTGAGTACATGTAATTTATTCCTTCCATTGATCTGATACACCACCATATTTGAATCTCCAAAAATCTAGAGCTCAGGTAAACCCATGGTATTTTCCATAAATAAAAATTCCATATACAACTAGTAGCTCAGCTCTGGAGTTGCTGCTGTGGCCGCACCCGAACTGAATCAGAAAATAATGATCACTGTCAATGTATAATACTGCTCCTGCACCCCCGATCTGTGATGATGTAGCACCATCAAAGAAACCCGTGGTTGCATGCACTTCGGGTCCCCTACCAATATTCCTGCATTTGGCAATGCACTATTTCATAGGGTAGCTCTCAACCAGATCCAGTACCTTTAGTACTGCAAACTGAGTGGTTGTGTGTGTATTGTTGAATACCAAGTCATTCCTGCACAACCATATGATCCAGTTACAGAAAAAATTAAATAGTAGTGTCCCTTACCATCCTTCATCCATTCTTCTAACATATCCAACAAAACAATAGATTCATTGCAGTGGGAAATTCCCAGAATCATAAAAAGTATTCTGCGAACATCCCTTCCAAATTCATAGTCCACAACCAAATGCTAAATAGATTCTCCATCCCATCGACACAGTGGACAACAGTTCGGCCCAGACCAACCTTTTCTCATCAAATTATCCCAAGTGCTTATCCGATTGCTGATGAAAATCCAAGAAAAACATTTACTTTTGTTCGGCCATTGTCCCTTACATAGATCCGGCCAGTGCCAGTAGTGATTGGAATCCCAAGAGGATTCGGCAATGTAATTGTATACAAGAATTGTTGTAACTTGTCCATCTGATTTATTGTATGACCATAGCAAGGTATCAGGGAAATCAGATAAATTCAAACCCAAAGAGCCCAGTGCAGTCGTGTAGGCCTCCCATTCCAATTTCCAAGGTCCTCCCAAATCTAGGTCATCAACAGACATCCAATGTGAACTGGAACCATTGTTTATATCGGGAAGATAAATTTGATTTAGGGTGACAAGCCCATAGTCATGTAAATAGCCAAGTAGCTCCCTCAACAAAAAGGATGAATCCTCCATCCCAGCCAGTGGGTCGATACCAATCCTCGCCACGTCCCCAGTGCCAACCTTCTAGCATAATGATTTACAAATCCATATGAGAATCCTAAGGAAGCCTTTCCATATAATGGACGTGTTATGAATAGAATGGGATTCTAGTCTCAGCCAATATGAGATCGAGTGCTTCTTGAAATATTTCACCATCAAAACATGATTCCATAGTCCATTTCCCGTGATGGCCTTCCACATGCTTTTAACCCTCAATGCATCGTTGAAGCCCTAGCTGTCTTTCATATTCCATCCCCCCATCTCATATGGGTGGGATAAGAGTTCCCATTTTTCCAAATTTATTGTATAGAAAATCCTCCACACTTGGCAGCAAAATAGAAGTCACAATGGATTTTACACAAAATCTATTGAATAACATGGCAGGAGGATAATTATTAGAACAATCTTTCCTCTAGGGCCTCTAAGGTAACCTTTGATATTTTCTTTTTGTTATTCTCAAGGGATTTCTCCACATTAATTTTATGTCTCCAATTGAGCACATAGCCTTGAAATGAAAAGGCACTAAATTGCAACAAACCATGATCAAAAAATTAATATTCAATATGACAGTAATATAACTGCATAGGGTTCTTACTATTTTCTATTGCTAGCCCATTGTAGTTCAATATTTCATCTTATGTCATGAATATCACAATAACTATAATGAAGAAAATTAAATCAACAATTTCTTGAGTGATTCAAAATAAATGAATCCACTAGAAAATATTTACTTTTACAAACATTTAAATTCAATGCAGAGAGGTTCCAAATATATGTCTAAAACACCAAGATTGTACTACAAAAGGAATTTTAGCATAATTTTTGTTATGAAATGATATTATACAAACAAAAAATCATTTCCTCATCTTTTTCCAAAGTTAAAAGTAGCAAGACAAAATGTCAAATGCCTTAAAAACCTATTAATAAATTTATAGATGTATTTGTAGATATTGGATGAATTAATTCTCTATAGAGATTGAACACATGAAAATTCTAATTAAGAATCATGTAAGGAATATGTTTCACCAAGACAAGATATTGAGTGAAACCAAGAGTCTAAAGGAAGGCAATCTTTCAATAGCAGCTAGTACCTAGTCCCAGGGTTTGTAATGCACCATATTGGGACTAGGCATGTTTATCAGTGAGACATATTGCATTTTATTTTCTTATGATATGTTAGACTCAGCTAGATTGAGTAAACTATGTTTTTGGCATGTTATAACTAATTATATGTTGCTACTATGTTTATGATGTTACTATGCTTATGGTGATACTATGATTACGATGTTAGGATTATGATTATGTTATTAGTATGTTGTAGTTATCATGAGATTCCTTTCTTTGATAATGACAGTGTAGGATTAATGGTCATCCTTTATGAAATGTGATATATATGATGTGGTATGTGGATACCAACCCATGATGTGATCGATTTAGTTATTTTATGTGATGAAAGGAAATGATGTTGATGATATGGACCAGCTGATGATTGAATGGAGATATTGTTTAAATTTATGTTTGCAAAGTACTAATCTGTAGGACAGAGGGGCAATGTAATAGTCAGATACTTGATATGAATTGTGGTGTAGTGCCTATTTTGGAAAGAGACTTATTTACCAAATTGATGATACGATGACACATTCCAATAATGTAGATAGCATAACAGTATGGTTTTGATATGGTATAGACCTAGGATGTTGAGAAGGATCTATGTATGTTCCACCCTATGTTTCTATGATACCCAAGGTCGTGGGAGGGTTGTAACACCTCGGTTTCGAACCCGTTTGCATTAAAAATGTACATGATGTATATATTGTAATTAATCATGGTGAGGAGCTAAAGGAAAAATCCCCACCATCGATTTAGCATTTTATGTTTCGGCTATTAAAATCAATGTCAATGGTATTTCGTGATAGTCGGGCACATTATAATTTTGGACATCATGTAAATATGCAATTTAATTAAAATACCCACAACCAGCTATGTCAATGCAACATTAAAGATACGGGGGCATGATTTCCTAAGGATAAGAGGGGGGAAATATTCAAAGCTTGAGCCAGTGGGGAAAATCCAAATGTCAATGAAAGAACCCATAAAGTTGGCAACTATCTTCTTGTTTTATTCACCCAGTCACTTAATTCTCCCAAGGAGTTAGTTGGGGAAGTTATTTCCTTGGGGATTGGGAGGTATGGGAAGAAGTAGAATTGGAAGGAAGCCGTCATTTCTGGGCAGGGCCGTAAAAATTTGACCACACGCACGCCCAATTGGAGATTTCTCTCCCATTATCCATCATGTGAAAGGAGGCAGTTGCATTACTCTCTCATGCAGCTAATTTTCCTCACGTAGGAATTCCATTCCTCAATCATCCATTTTTCCCATTCACGTTTTTTCACTTTTCTTCAGTATTCTCGTGGTTGGGAAGTTGAATTGGCAAGGCTCAGTGGCTGGGTTTATTGCTTGACATTTTTGTTGTAGTTTCCTCATCACCTGGATGGGGAAAACCTGTTTTCTTTGGTTGCACATCGAATGGTAGAAGAGACCCAATGATTTTTGGGTGTTGTTGAGGTCGTTTTACCCATGTGGATCCAATAAACGTTTTTGAGAATCGAATTGCTATGAGAGGGTGTTTTTCCCCATTTTTCATATCCATTTTTATCTCCCAAGATGTTTTTATTCAACCCCAGAATTTGTATTTTACTGTGTGTGCATCCCATGTTTTGGACTAAACTAGTTTGAAGTGGAAGAGGAAAGAAATAGCTTGATAAACCAAGTGTATAAAGGAACCACACAGAGATATCAAGAGGGGATGGTTATTATTTCTTACACACCCCGAAGAGAACTAAAAGGGAAGGCATAGCCTGAGGGACTATGTAGTAGAGAAGGGGGTGCTTCCTTGTGTTGGGTGTGTAGGAGTTGGGAAAACCAAGCCAGATCTTGTGTAGGTGTCCATATCTCTGTGGTTGAGTTCACTAGCTTAGCAATTCCACCTTCCACCTCCTTGGCAGCCTGATAAACCCAAATGTGTGAGCCTGTTGTAGTTCCCTTATTCCTTGTGGGAATATTTCCCAGCTCGAGGGTGGCAGTGCTGCTAATAGATTGATGAGCACACTAGCCTATGGTTGGGTGGAACGTTGCAGCGACATAGCTGGTTGTGGGTCAATCTTCTTTTAAGGATAAGTATCTCTTCTGGTTAATCTCTGCAACTGTATTTCTTTAATGAATGATAATGAACATGATGAATCACTACTACATTTCGATCCAAAATCCAACGGCGCGTGGATTTCTCTTTTTAAACTTACCAAAAATCACAAGGATACATTTTTTTTTTGTAAATGTGGCCACAAGTGTCGGTGAAGCGACGACTATTCTCATAACCGTTGCTTAAGTGTCGGTTAAGCGACGGAGAGCTAGTAAGCGTCGCTTAAGTGACGACGCGTTAGCATCAATTCTTCACATGAATTCTCTCCTAAATTTTCATAGCATCAATAGTTGTATTTTATCATATTTTTGCATGCATAACATGTAATATATATTACCTTAGCACATAAAAATGTAGTGTAGGCATGGATAGTTTCAATCAAAGGACCATCTAACAATTGCATGTTCTACTATCCAAAAGATTCATATTCCTTGTGTGTACCATTCATGATCCTTCTAGTGGAAAACACATCTTCTAGAAATTTGGATCCTACTTTGTCAGGACTACTATTTGACACCATTTTTTCATTTTTTTTCAACATAAATGGTCTCTTCTAAAATGTAATATGAGATGAAGTTGTGTTCAATACTATTTTCATCAAATACTCAAAATGTCTCTCACTAACTACACATTTAACTTTTGAGTTATTCACAGTTGATGCCATTTCGTTGCTCTAATTCTTTGTATGCAACACATATTGATATCTAGAATCTAATGTTTTTACAAGGAAATACTCTAGCTCAATTTTCCTTGAATTACTGAGATATATATTTTTCAAAGAAAAGTCTTCTTTAGGTAAATGCAATAAGTCTAAATTACTATGTAGTGTGGAAGAAGTAGAGCTTGATTTGCATTTGTCACCTTCATTAGTACCATGGATTTTCTCTTTTTGATGTGAAGCACTTATCACCATAAAATAAGGTTTTGTGATGGTTAGTATTTTGTAAGACATTTAACACTCCCTCATGAAACAATTGAATGGATTCACGTGAGTGAGAGTTCCCTACTTTTATTGCTTAAAATACAATCCCAATTTTTGTAGTATTTTTATATGAATTTTTTATAGTGTCCCTTTCTCTTGTTTGTACATATATATCATATATCCTTACACACATTATGACCTGAGCATCCACATGTGTAACATTCCTTGTGACTTGAGAATCCACATGTGTAACATGCCTTGTGACTTGAGCATACACATGAGTTGGATTGACAAAAGAATGTCAACAATTCAAGTCATGAATGCATTTTGAGAATATTTGCAGTCAATACTAATACATCTCAAAGTTATATGTTCTAATAGTCCTGATTTGTGATGAGTCATCCTCAACTTTCATATTCTTCTCCTATACATTTGCAGTTTTGTAATAATTATAGTCTAAGGGTGCAACTAAAATTTTGCTAAACTCAACAATATGTCCTTCAATACCAGAAAATACATATTCATTGGTTGTAATGGTAAGCTTAAGAATATTCCTAAAACTCCTTTACAAGTATATCCAAAGTTGCTAAACTAACCAAGGAAAAGTCTTCAATCAACTCACACAATGACTTGGTAAGTTTTTTGTACTTAGTAGGGTAAATTGTTTATCCCTAAATTGAGGATACTTTTTTAGGGCAGGCTTTTCCTCATCTTCAATAGGTAGGACAGAGGTGGCTAGAGCTTGGGTAGGGGTTTCAGAAGCAAAGTAGGTAGAAGGAGCCCACAAAGGAAGGACACCAAGTGAGTTAACCCGCTATATGCTAGAGAGTGTGTGACAATGCCAGGGAAGCAAGGAAAAGAAGGTGGAAGTAGATGTATATGTGGATGGCTCGCTTTTATATATATACTTTATTTTCATTATTGGGTGGGGGGGGAAGTAAGTAAGGAGCCGGAGTTCTAATTGTTGTTACCAGATGGGAAGGAAGAAAAGATGATACAACATGCTTGTAAGTAATATGCAAAAGGTTATAAGACGTATGTAGCTGCTAGTCATTCTTTATGTATGTAATTACGCCGCTATTTAAGAGTTTCTAAAATATGGGTAATTGAAAAGTAGTGAAAAGTTGGCATCTTATATTAACCCAGAACTCCGAAACGAAATGCTTCTAAACTGCCAGGTAAACCCAAGTTTTCATCCATCCTTCTTAATGTACATAATTCTTCTTTTTTCCCACTCTCAATTTTCCCATGCCCCTTAGGCTTGGAAGGAAGCAAGGTATTATAGTAGAATTTCTAATCCGCCATTTTGATTTGGAGCAGTCCACCATTTCGTCGATTTGGAGCAGTCCGCCATTTTGATTTGGAGAAGATTCAGTCCACCATTTTGATTTGGAGAAGATTCAGTCCGCTACCATTCCATTCCAAATGCCTTCACTAAGAGTAAGTAACATTGAGCTATTTTGATTTGGTTCTACTCTCATTTACACATCTTCCATGTGTTCATAAGAAATTGTTTTCACTAGCTGTAATGTTCAATCTGATACACATACATATTGCTCCTGTACAAAACACTACCAAGATTTTGTCATGGCATAGGTATGTATGTGGATTTGCAGGTCAGAGACCTCAAACTCCTGGTGGCCTCGGCTTAATCTGGTTACCACTTACTCTTTTTTTTTTGCTTTTCACCGTCTTGGGGATGTTTAGGGGTTGCAAGCGTTTCTTCAGGCGAGCTATGCTGGAATCATCAGATTTTGTGAAGGACGATACTCTGAAAATATGTTGTACAGTTGGGGTTGTGGTTTTTGCTATTCAAGGCCCCAGATTGCACTATATTCACATCCCTGAATCAAACTTGGGTCAACAATTTGGGGAACTGCTTGAAGATGTTGAAAATGTGGATGTCACATTTGATGTATCAGGGGAAAAATTTCATGCCCACGGAGTTGTTCTGGCAGCACGTTCCCCTGTATTTAAATCCATGTTTTTTGAGTCCTCTGGGGAGTGGAATGACAAAGAAATTAGCATCGAAGGCACAAGGCCAGAGGTGTTTAAGGTGATCTTTCATTCTTTCATTCTTCCTTTCTATAGTAGTTAAATATATGATGCATCGACCAAATTTCAGTATAGTGTTTTGTGAAGCTATGAAGAATACTCATACAGGTGAAAGTATCCTTGGGGATTTGTCAAAGACCTTGCATTTGTCATTACCTGAGCAGATTGGATTGGGATTGGCCTTGGAAGACTCAGATGATACAAATCAAAGCTAAGAAGGTGGGTATAGTTGTGTCTGTTTATTATAAACATCTCACTATTCATTCTCTGAAACAGGGGTTTGTGAAATACATATTTCGCTTGTTTGTTTCTTTATTCACAGTTTGAAATTTTTCCCTTTATGAGGATGGAACGACTTACCACAGGTATTTCTATCTTTAGGTCAAAACTTCTATGAGTCTAAAATAATGGAACTGTACCAGAACCCAACAACCAATATTTCTGAAGATCTCATTGAGTAGATTTCATTATTCCATCATTGGAGTGAAGGATTATCAACGCATGTGCCCACTTTCCTCGAGGCATTGTCTTTGTTGCAACCCAAAGCCCAAACGTCACTGTTACTGACTCCATTATTTACAAATGAAGTGAATGTTGTTAATTCCTTGAGGTATGCACATTCTTTAAATAGTTTTTTCATCCAGTGTTGTGTTAATAGTTACGACTTAACAATTTATAGCAAGGTAGGATCATGGCCTTGACGGGAGCAAAGGTATATCTTTTGCTTTTGTCAGCATTGTGTGCATGTTTCTTCATTTCCATGCCAATTTTGTGTTGCAGGAGTTTTGAATCTCTCTCTACAAGCAATGGTCTAGTCTCTGATGATATTTTGACCCAGTTAGAAGAGGCAACTGATGTTGCAAACATAATGGAGGAGCTTGGATATGGATGTACAATTGATGTTTCACACTGCAAAGATATTTTGTCATTTTTTTCTCCACTGAAGGAGGAGACTGTGTCCAAGATAATTAGCATGGTTGTGCGCACTCATACAGGCCTTGAGGATGCCCATGGCACACATTCAACATTTTATACTTCAATGTTTAATAGTTCCATAACTGACTCGTCATGGTTATCATCTTTTGGAATATTGATGTTCTATTGGATTCTATCAAACAACTAGTGAGTGTTCTGCCATTCACCTCATCTCAATCATTGTATTCAGTTAGTTGTATCTATTGAAATCTGAAGTTACTTTTAGTGAGAAATTTTCAACAGTGGTGGTTACTTTGCAGGCTCCAGAAATCAACTGGGTTTCTGTGATGGAGTCTCTAGATCAGAAAGACTTTTATTTGCCAAATCAGAAAGCCTTCTCTATTTTGATGTCAATTTATGGAAAAACTTTCCAGGTAGACATGTAGAGTTATAATGCAGTTGCTGCTATCTTTGGGCTATTGACATGATGGATTTGTGTGTTCTGACATTTTGCTTTACAGGGAAATTAGTTTTATCTTGCCACAAATGGCTGCAATAAATCATTTGTTTGTATTATTTATATGTAGGATCCTTTTCCCATTCAAACAGTCTGCGGGAGTGTCTGGAACAATGATGAAGGTCAACTATCCTTCTTGATATTTGTTGTATCTGCCTCTCCTGAAGTTTTTACATTTGCACATTCAAGGAGGCTGCAGGTGATGATGTCACTTAACAGTTCATCTTTTTTTTGTTTTGTTTTCTGGAGAAATATAGTCCCTCACTTGCCTAGTGAGGAGGTTGGTGCCTTGCTAGACACCAGTGGATTCACCCCCTCTTCCCTGGTTTTTTGGATCGAGGATGCTAGTAACAAGCAGCCAAAATACCAGATGGTAACCCAAGGGATTCATGGGGTTTCATCCTGAGGCCTCTGTGAACTTTGCACAAGAGCGTCTACCAATAGAGCTAACCATTGGGTGATTAGTTTGCCCCTCTTTATTATTATTATATCTCTGCATTTCTTTATCTAACCAAAAGATTCCTTATTTTGTAGGCACCCCTTGAAGGTCCACATGGGAGTTTACTTCCATGTGGTTCTACTAACCAAGCATGGCTGTCTGTTGATCTGGTAGAGGTATTGTGCCATATGGCAGAGATTGGGCATGGGAGTGATGTGCATGCATTGCTTGAGTTTCCTATTAAGCACTGTCCAGAGATATTGTTAATTGTCGTTGCCCAAATTAAGGTAAAATGCAAGGTCTTAATTATTCCTCTTGCAGTTGTTTTATGTTTGTTGAGCACGTTATTGATTTATGGTGACTAAAAGGAATGTAACACTATTCTCCAGACTGCATTCAATCAGCTGCAGCATGAAATATTCGCCGCCCTTTTCCCATCATATCTTGTTGGTACCAATCCTAATTGTACCATTCTCCTACATCAGCTATGGCTTGTTGATCCTGATATAGTTCTATGGGGTATGATGGATCTCCATGCTAAGGATCCCAGCTGCATATCAAAGATATTAGATGCATGCCAAGAGATAAAGGTAAGTGCTTGCAGTTAAAATCAATATAGCAGATAGATATAAGATCTGTATCTGTCATAGATAGTGTCCAACTTGTATCTCTTTGATCTGTATTTAGAAACTATTTTTATTTCTTATAAATAGTTTGGATCCTATTCATTAGGCTTAGGTAGAATCTACAATTTAAAATCTCAATTGACAAAATTTGTGATATTGTGAAACTAACAGAAGTTAAAAGTCAAAATGAACCGTGTTGTGTACCATTTTCTTTCTAGCAAGTCAAGTCAATATTGTTAAACTACCACGTTATGGTTTGAAACAGTAGCCTTTTAGATTGTTTATTTGAAAGTTTGAATGCCACTAAATCTAGGCCTTTCTAAAAAGTGTGTTATAAGGGATGCATCCTGGAACCTATCTGAAGATTTTATATGTAAGCTTGTATTCTTCATTTCTAGTGTTATTTAGGATGCTCATGCCTTTAACTTGAGGTTATAGTCACCAAGAAATTCAAGTTATAAGTTTTTCTGCTTGTTTTGAGAACTTCATATCCAATATTTTTTGGCATGGAAAACTCTACTGTTTTTTTCTACAATGTTAACATTGAAGGAATATATCTTCAGTGTATAGCTTCTTTTAATTCTTATGAATAAAACCTTATCTGTAGGCCTTAACTATGGTATTGGACTTGACTCCATTTTCCTTTGCAATTGAACTTGTTGCTCTTGCATCAAAAAGGGAGTTTTTTGAATTTGGAGAAGTGGCTAAATGATAATCTTAGTAGTCAATGGGATAAGTTATTTGAGGTAAGCTGCTCTCTGTTTATTGTTTTTGTGTAATTAGTCTTAATTACTTAATGTTGCATACTTGGGTATTTAGTGGACACTGATTCCTAAGTCAATTTGAGGTAAATTGAAAGGCTGCTTTATTTGTTATCCTCGTTGTAACGTTCTTGATGACTGAATGTTGTATCTTTTCATTAGTGAACACTTGTTACTTTGGTTGTAGGCATTTATGAAATTTCTGAGGGAAAGAACTTTATTTGAAGCATCAAATGACTCTTTAGGAAATCTTGTCCAACGTTCTGGACCTATTGTCAATATTTCTTTGGAGACAATTGCAATACTCTTCAAAGTGAGTTATTTTTTTGTGATTTATGGACATGTTTCAGCATGAATTATGGTATCTTGTTTCACTCTAAGTATTGGGTTATTCAGGTTCTTCAAGCTAATGTGGGCCAATTAGCATCTCGAGATCTTGCTGATGGAATGAAACGATTGCATTCTGCAACTGTCCATGTTAATCCATGCTTATTGAGTGTTGGGGCTTCAAAACAGTCATCATCTGAGGTCTTTGCAGCTGATATTGAGGAAGAGGCAAACTCTTATTTTCAACAGACATATATTGGACAGTTAACAATGGATGATGTAATAGAAAAGCTTGCACATTTCAAGGAGTCATTTGAGAAGAGGTATCTTGTTTCCTGACCTATAAATAAAGATAATAGTGTTCTCAGCTATAAAGCTTTTCCTGATTAAATTGTCTTTTGACATTGGAGTTTTTCTATTATGATCTATTTCTATTTGATCTTCTTCTAACAGTGATTGTCACATGCCCTACATGTAGGCTGTACTTAAGCTATAATTTGGTAAACATGCAGCCTTTTCCCTGCTTTGCTGAGCTATTTACTATTAACTGTTTTGAAAAGAAGAACATTTATGCTTTGATTAGTTTACGAATTACTAAACCTATTTTTCTGTTTGCTTCCAGCTTTTAAGTCTTATCTACTAGAATTCACATGGATTTGTTTGATTTATTGCCTATTTGGACATGTGAATCTACTTGAAGACTAATATTGCTTCTGGCTTGGTTAATTTTGTAGGGAAAAAGAAATCTTTGCTTGCATGATACACAACCTATTTGATGAATACCATTTTTTCCCAAGGTATCCAGCGAGAGAATTGGAGATAACTGCGATTCTTTTTGGTAAGTAATTTTCAAAGCATTTTCATACCTCAAGTTCTAATTTTTGTTCTTATGTTCCATGATGTGTTCCATGATTTTTTTTCTTATTTTTATCTCATTTACTATCTTAAAATCTATTTGAAGTATTGTTCTTTATGCTTACTCCATTGCATAAACAGTAAGGAAATATTGTTGTCTGCAGGCCTCTCCTTTCTGCAAAATTGTCAGAGAAGCCCTAGTCGAGCTAGAGTTGCCACATATATATCATTGGTATGTTTTGAGCTAGAGAAGCCTTTGCAGATTTTGAGTCTTAAGGAGTCATCTCCCAAATTGGACCCTGTGAATGTCCTTATAATAAGAATGCGAGCTAGAAGAACAAGAGAATCATAAGTATAAGAGAACTTGATTTACTAGGTGTTCTTCAAGTTCGATGGATAAGGCACGTCTCATAACAAGTTCATGTAACAGGTTAAAGCATGCTTTGTGGAAATTTTCAAGGAAGTGTTTTTCATAGGACATATCTGAAACACCAGCCCCCTCCATTCTTTCATCAACTGAAAGCTGTGGCAGTAGCATTCGTAAAAGAGCAATGACATGTTCTTCATTAAGTTGGTGACATGCTTCTTTGTAAATAGAAGAATGTCAATCTGGAGAAAAAATGCACTCTTTAATAAAACTAAGCACTTCAACAGCTCCTTGTAAAGGAATATTACTGGAGTCAGAAACACTGTCATTTGCAGAGCAGGGCTGTTCATGTCCATCAGAGATGACTACTTGCCTGCTAGCCTCTAAAAACAGATCTCCAAAGAGAGCATCATCTTGTGATTTCTTAATATTGAATGAGTTGTAAATGAAATTTAAAGATTAGGCCTTGGTGTGATGATAGAGACAACCCCAATGTGAACAATCAATTTTGAATATTTTTTTGTCACTCGCATTCCAAATCTCTATATTGTGAGGGAAGGTATCGAAAAAGTTGATTCTTAATAGACAGTGTCGGTGATTAGCGACGACTACCACTTAGAACAACACTATGGGAAGTGTGCCTATAATAATATTTGTAGGAGTAGTACAACCATGGGAAACATTAGTGGGAGTAGACACGCCATCATGTGTAACAATGGAAGTGTCTGCATGTCTAAGACCAATATAAGTGTGGTCAATGGGAGCATGCACTATAGATAGACCAAGATGGCTAGAAGAAGGAGAAGGCTGAGTAGATACTATTAAAAGGGCCTCATTTTAATTATTCCCCTTTAAAAAGATAGAAGTTAAGGTCATATTATCACTTATCTGAGTGAGCTATGCGAAGGGTTATCACTTATTTACCTTCGTAAGGATTTAGGGGAAAAAGAAAGGACCTTTTAGGAATTTGAACAACCAATTGAATAAGGTCAATCAATAGATGCCCTTATATCTGCAAGCTAGTTTATTTGCTTGAATACTATGGGGACTCAATGAGCTTGAACATGGATAGTTTGACATAAGTTGGATATATCTTGAATGGATACTATTAGAATTAATTCAAAAAAGGAAGAAACAGAGCACACGAGCACATATACCAGGTTATAAGATAAATTTAAAAATGTACTACCACCATGAAACATAGCACACAAGAACACCAGCCTCCTCCATTCTTTCATCAACTGAAAGTTGTGGCTGTAGCATTCGTAAAAGAGCACTGAACCATATATATACAGTACCTATGACGTACCCAAGTACCCTGTTTCAAAAAGTGGCGTCCCCGTCCCTGTACCCACGTTTCTTGGCAAATTAGAGTTTATCAAGTCATGCCTTTATAGTTCCATGCACCTTATCCTTTATGGAATTGGACAATTCTGCATGCTTATTTCATGATGTAAATTGCATATCTTTTCATTTCTATGCTTGAAAAAGAAAGAAATCTGCGAGTTTCTTTAGTCTTTGGGTATATAGAGCATTTGGAGGTTCGTGCTTGCTGGGTTATAGAAACTACATATATATTTTTAAAATTTACTCAATCTCTCTGTGCAGCTTATTGATGAGAACAGGTGGTATAATTTTGATGATAGTCATGTCTCTCCCATTAGTGAGGATGAGATAAAGACATCGGTAGCTTATGTGCTTTTTTATAGAAAAGTCAAACTTGAAGATGGCTCAATGAGTAATGGAGCACACTCATATGCAAACCATGACAATTTTGGGTTCAGAAAATAATAGAGTACAGAACACATTTGAAACCATATTTTTAAATGCTGGGATATGGTCACCTTCGAGGTAAAAGTCATTCTGGAATTTTTTATGTAAATGTCTTCTAGTAATTTGCCATTTTACGAGATATATTTTGATAACTTTCTCTGATTAATGAATACCTAGAGGGATCTCCAAACCTTGCAGTTTCAGCTCAAAGTGTCTTGGGCATGGGTAATCTAATATAAGCCACATTCCATGTGAGGAATCGGATTATGTAAAAAAATTGATTTGAATGGTTCCAACAGTTCTGTTATTTCTAGTCCATGATCATTTGTACCACCATAATAAGTACATTTACATGCAATGTGAATCATAACAGAGCATTTCCAGGTGTTCATTCATTTCTCTTAGCAATTTATTAGAGGTCCGGGTTCTGAACTTCTGATGTGTTCTATAAAGACCACTTGTAAATTTGTCGAATTTTCATGTATTATATATCTCACTGTTAGTCAAATACTTGATATGATAGCAAGTCATCTTATTTCAACTCTTAGGACAAATGTTAGATGCTTGGCTAGGCTGCAAGGTGATTTAAAAAAAAAACACTTATAGCCGTCGCTTAAGTGACGGCCTGTAGGTGATTTTTTTTTTAAAAAAATTCAATACCGTCGCTTAAGCGACGGCTCAGCGACAATTTTCTTTGGTTAAGTGACGGTTAAGCGATGGTTTTCTTTGGTGAACCGACGGTTAAGCGACGGCCTGTAAGTATAGTTTTAAAAAAAAAAAAATCTCCACCGTTGCTAAACTGAGCTGTCGCTTAACCGATGGATTAGAAAGATGTTGGATAACCGACGAAAATCCACCGATGCTTAAAAAAATTCATAGTGTCGTACATGCGACAGGGAAGTGTCGAAAATCTGACAATACGACCATCGGATTTTTGGTCGAAATGTAGTAGTGAATTCTGTGTTGAAATGTATTTGATTCCGCTATAGATTACATTGCATAATGCATCTGTGTATCTTTCCATTTCCAATGCATTTGTTATTATGCTCATGAGGCTGAGATTCCCTCTTAAATGATAACACCAATGTCGTAGTCGCATCCTCTCGAATGGGAGGGGACTTGACAAGGGTCGTGCTAAGACAAACTCCCCAAGTTGTTGTGCTGATGACAGTCATATTCCTACTAGATGCTAGGTATGTTGTTCAACCGACGCTATCACTCTCAGGTTCTTATGTGGTTAGGTCAGTGAAGCTGACATCCACTTCTATACTAGCAGAGGAAGGATAGGGAGGATGTGGATGTAGGTTAGGATGGGAGGATGTGTTAGTTAGTACTGTTGAAGCTTGGCTATTCCTTGATACTGAGTTAGAAATAGTAGGTACCTTTCCTTGAACTTGATTAATTAAACTAAATAGAAAAATAATGATATGAAATCTTATAAGGTTAAATGAAAAAATAACTAATGATGTTTTAGTAATGTTATGTTATATGTATACTTGTTTTGTTTGCATGAAGGATTATTAGTAGCAGTTAGTAGTTATGTGTTGGTAATATGATGTATGTTTATAGTACATGTCCAACCTGTGCATACGTTGGCCACACATGCATTGTTTGCACATGTACGCTAGTATCGATATACAAATATTGGACATGTTAAATAATTTTATGATTTGTCGTGAATAACTAAGTAATTGGGAAATGATACAATACAGATAATGCACGTTTTAGTTATTAAGCATTTGTGAACATTGTAATAAGTAATTGATTAAGTATCATCAATTAGAATTGTCATAATGAAATTATCGTGAATAAACCCAAATAATGTTCGATATGTGTTAGTATAATTGTATTGTTTAATTGTTTATCATGGTTGTTTAAAACCATTATGGGTGCTTTGTTTATAAATACAATGAATATTAATAATGGTAAAATTGTAGTGATTACTAAATAGAAACTGAAGCATTTCATGAAAAGTTTAAAAAGGGTATTTTATTCTTTAATTGGTCCAAATAAGATAAGATAGGATAGCATTAAAATAATATTTGTCATTAATTATTATTGTGTAAGACATCATATTCGGATAGGATAAGACATTTAAGACACCCACCACTACCAACCCAAAAGGTCAACAATAATAATTATTTAACTTGTATTATAAGTGAATAAGTCAAGCCATTATTATCTTGCATTAAAACAACAATAGAAAGTCAAATTAAAATGGAAAAAATTAAATGTGAAATTAACCATTTGAATTCCCGAGAGAGCGGAAAGTCCTAGACTAATGTTATAATTATTTCTTCCTTGGTTAATGTAATTGTATCAATGCTTTAAAATCCCAAAAACATGGATGGATAAGGCGGTGGAGTATGCCTAGAGGATTTAGGAGGAGGAAAATGTATTTAGGAGAGTTTTACGGGACTAGGGAGGGGTTGGTTTTTCTCGGGAAGAGATTATGTTAGTTAGTATGATTTCGAAAAGGATGGATTTAGAGGAGGGGTAAAACTTGAATCCTTGAGGAGGTGGGAAACTCAAACAGGGGGGAGCGGTTAACTGGAGGAAATTGGTTTGGTGAGACTACACTATTGATCTATGGAAATGGAAATCTATGGAAAATACTCCTAAGGAAGGATACTCTTGGGATTATCGGTTTGTGGGATTGGGGTCTAGGAATCCCATTGGTTTCTAAGGGCCAGCATGATAAGAGTAGGTTGGAAGGGTGGTTCATCCATTTTGGTTACAAAGGGGCTTAGACGAGAAGTTGAAGGAAACCTTCGAGATCTGTATGAAAATGAGGGATCTACTACAACCTACCAAATCCGGGTATTAAACTGTGCTAGATTTACTATTGTTATTTTCTAATTTAATGTCATATTTAAGTGTTTAAAAGGCTAGCTAAAATGAATGGAAATTTATGTTTTTTATGCATGTTTATGTTATTGGACTGTATTAACTCCTAGATAGTGAAAACGAAATATATATGTAGATGTTGTAAAAATATCTATTTTATTCAATAGACTCTAACTGAGCTGGATTACATCAAAATATTAGGAAATTATGGATTTAGTGCCTCCTGGTAAAGGAGGAGCACCAAAGGGATTCTTTATTTTTGTATTAGAAGACCATACTATGTCATAACTAGTAGCTATGAAATATATAAGTTTTTTGTCAGTTGGACTGAAATATGAAAAAGGATAGTGTTTTGGATTATTCAGTAGATTGCTAAAACTAATTTTTTTGTCAATGATATGCTATATGTCTTTCTTCAAGCGATTGAACAAAATAGTAATGGTAGCAAGGAAAAAAACAATGTTCAATGAAAAGGAATTGGCTTCTATAGAGTTGTCAAAAATTATTGGGAAATGCCAATGTTGTCAGAACATAAAATGTGCCATGGCAAGATATATGCAAATATATTTTGTCTCTTTCATATACAAGAGAAGTAGAATAGTCCACAAATGTATGTTAACCACTAAGTAAATGTAAAAATTGGTTACTTGCTAAACAGATGGTTTCATCTCCATAAATTTTGGATGAACAAAAGAATTGTTTTCTGTAGATGGGAAACCAACATGTCTCCAAGATGAGATCTTAATAAAAAAAATGAGACAACAAGGACAAATTGGCCCTTTTTATTGAACGTTTCTTCCATTAGTTGTCCGATAAGTGCATTTTACTAGAAAATGGAAGTTGAGTCTATGAACACTTTGTGTTGTCAAAGTAGTTCGTTGTTTGTCTAATGGATACTGGGTCTTGTTCTTCCTTCTAGAAAATGAGTCAATATGACAAACAAGATAATTCAATAGCTTTCTCTAGTTTTGTTGGTCATTTGGGGAAATTGGTTTGTATTTTTTTTTGTTTCGTGTAAATGGTATTCTTATAATGGATTGAAATAGTATGAAGAATCAGAGTTTTGTTGTGTATATGCTAGAAGTTTTGTCATTCATGAATTCACTACTAAAAGTAAAGTAAGAGAGATGAAATGGATGAATACTAAATGAGTAAGACGTAATAATTTATGTACTAGTAATAATAGAGGTATGGCTATTTCTTATGTTTAGTGTAGAGAATAATGAGCTGATGAGACAAAACTTAGCAATGAGAACACTTTTAGGGATTTTCATTGTTAGTGTGATCATATCTATGTGGATTATTTTCTTGTGTCCACATGTTTTCCTAAATTGAGTAGACTAAGCATAATGAGTTTCTATTTGGCTATCATTTTATTTGTTGTATGATGCCCCTATATATGTCATTGTGTTAGTATGGAAACTATAAAAAATATTTTAGTTGATTAGAATCAGATAATGGATTCAATAGAAAAGTGTTGTTTCTATGTAGCCACCATTTGCTACCCAAGAAAAAAAATCTATACTATCTTTTGTTTTTGTCTTTTTCCATGTTCAATACTATATGTTGAGCAGAGTAAGCACTAAATAGTCTAGCATGTGAGTATGGTTCTAGTTGTTCTTTTGTGTTCCTATATCATAACTATATGAGGCATTTGAACTGTACATAATGAGAAATATATATGAATAGAAATTGCAGTTGCTATGTCTAAGGTTCTATTTTCTAAAAAAATAACTAATTTTATAGTAATACTTATCATACTATATGGTGCATCATCTTAATAGCCAATGGATTCTATTACCCTTATCATCTGTTTTCTTTTCCTAATTCACTTACTAGTATCAGCTGAACAAGACACATATGTGGATTAAAATATGAATGTAAGCCTACATCTATTGGAATAGCATAGTAATCACACTAAGCGATCATACCACTAGTACTATAAGTTAACCAAGGATGATATTTGGTAGTCTATGGTCCTGATAGCAACCATAATGTTGGTGCATTTATATCAACTAAGCATTGATCAGAACATAGGTATTTATCATATCAGTTATCCCGTTCTTACGGCTCTACTTTACCTTCTTATGTGTATAACAAGTGATTTCATCCTACTGATACATATATATATACTAGGGAAATCCCTACCATGTGTTACCAGCTTAACATGATTCACAAAATCTAGCAAGCTCATGGTTAAGGGAGAGAGGGTTGCTATTGCGAGACAGTCCGAGTGAAGGAAACAGAGCCGTATCCCTCCCAAGAGAAAGATACCTTTAATCACTTAGTGATGGTTAGGAACGAAGCCATAAAGAAGCGTAGTGACACTCTTTATGTAAGGAGATAAAGGGGATAAAGAGATAGGTTTCCCAAGTTCTTCCTTTATTTCCCGTTATCCCTATCCGCAAGGGTAAATTCCTATATTTCTGAGGGAAGCTCCTCTATTATATAAGGGGGGGGCAGTTCCACACTCTGACCTCAACGAACAAAACAACCCGAGCTATTACTATTATATAAGGTGAAACAACACTTCGTTTCAAGTAAGTAATAAGTAATAAGGCAAGCATAATTATCTAGATATCTGTTTCTCTTTGTATACAATATTATTCAATTTTCGCGAGGGGCACGCATCAGTGGTGGGTGGCGGGGTAACCATTGGGGAAGAGCTGGGTTACCTAACTTGAGGCATGGGGTACAAGGACTTGGGGAGACCCTGCCTTTCCTATCTTTGCTCTTGACCTTCCCACTACTCCTGCTTATTAAACTAGTAGTTATGGTTAAACCCCCTATATATGCTCTTGCTGCTTCCTCCTTTATCCCTGCTTTTCCATCCGTGGCTTTCTTTTTTGCTTTGATTCATTAAACAAGGTAAACTAGGTGCTACATTTATTCCTTTTTGGGGTTCTTCATCTCGATCATTTGCTAGTAGATCTACGAGTGAGACTCGGTAAACTACTTGATGCGCATATGGAACTGGAACGAGCTATGCCTATGTCTATGCTCTTGGAACCCGGTCAATATATGGCGGTGGATTTCCAACTTCTATATCTGTATCTGGGCGAAATAGTAGCTATTAATGAGAAATGATGGGGAAACTTTAACTAAAGAACAAAAGCAACGTCGAACTGGCCGGTATGCGGGCTCCGTTGCTAGGGCAATATATCCAATGATGAAAGGAACCGGATCCCCTACCTACATTTGGACCTAGATAAACTGGGACTGAATCCGTAATTGGATATGGAATCGGGCGAGGTAATGGCTCCGGAACTAGGGACTCTAATCACTTATTCAAAAGAATTAATCGAATCATTTCTATGTATGATATTTTTGTTTCATTTCAAGGATTATCTCAACTCGCACACTGACAACATGGTATTACTAGTTATAGATGGTTAACAAAAAATAACCAAATTCCATTGATCGGAAGCATTTTTCCCATGTACAAATCCTAATCATAAACAATAACCAGCTATTATTGATATAACACTCGCTAGAGGTCAAATTTTCATTTAGAAAAGGAAAAGGAATGACATAATCCATAGTCTTCAAACCAAGAGGGGAGAACGGAAACTAGAACAATGGAAACCAATAATATAGGGGAAATTCACTATCTAGGTTGACTTGTATGACTAGTATCATTTAGCACAATCATCACTGCCACTACCACTATTAGAACTCTAATATTAGAGTGATTACTTGAGTAAACATATGACATGATATGATTTCAAGGTTAATAAAAACCATGGAAACATGGCTTAAGAAGAAATACTATAATAACAACTAGATCAATAGGATTGAAAAACAATTATTATTTGGACTATACATGATTTATACATACCATCGACAAAAGCACAAGGATAACAATATAATGATTTTATTTGAAAAGGTTGTAGAAGTACTTGAAAATCAAGTTGGAAACTTGAAACTATTATGTCAAGAAAATAATTTTTTTTAGGATTAGGAAACACACTACTGCCTTGGAAATATTGACCAAAACATTTCACAAAGTATTTAAGGTGAGGAGCTATTGTTTGACACCCAACACTTTATAATGAAAAACTTTATTCTCTATAGTGTTGTAGCAATGCAAATGATGTTCCATAAATAATGTATGATTTCAAATAAATAGAATTGAAAGTGCTTAATAATTTTTCAAAGACATACACTACAATTAGAATTAATCCATTGAGGTATATTAAGGAAAAAGAATCATAAACGGAGAATTGTAACCAATGACATGGAAGGTTGAAAACATAGAACTTACAACATAGTGCAATGGCTTTGAGAAAAAACACAACAAATTAAAATTAATTTAGCAAGGTATATTAAGCAAAAAGTTTCATATTGTTTTTCATAACTAATCTCACCTAAACTAATTGGACTACATAATGAGTAGGTCCTATATGGAGCATTCTTTGTTTTCTTAATTCATAAAAAGTAGTCTACTGATCTAGATTTATGTGAGAAAAAAATGAAAGAGAATGTATATATTTACATACATAGATATATGGAAATAAAGACAGAGATACAATAAACTTATATTCTATTAAATGAATGAAACATAACAAACTATAAAACAAAAATAGCTAGAATGGTGGTAGTAGCATCTATGAGAAGAGATGTGGTAGCCACGCTCACTCGTGACAAGATGAATACAAAGGAGGCTGAAGGGAATTTTTATCATGAATTATTTTAGAGGAAGAAAAATTAAACCTAACGCTAGAAGATGAATCATCATAAATTTTGTGGCCACAAGGTGGTTAGTTGAATAGTCAACTTCTCGGGGTCATAACTTTTGCATACAATCTTTGTTTTGGGCATTCGATATCCCGTTGGAAAGATCTATCCTAAGTTTACAACTTTATATTGGGGACAAATGCACATTGATAGAAACTATTTTCCCCCATGAATCTCCAAACAAAACGTTTAGGGCCTCAAAATGACCCCGAACGTTTGGGACCTAAAAAATCGTAGAAAATTACAAGAAAATTGCCAAAAATGGAAAAAAAAATTGAGCCAGTGGAATAGGTGGGTGGCCACATATACCCATCTATATCAGTACCCCCTCCCCCTTAGGAAGAAATGGTATCCATTTCATTGAGTTCCCCCATCAAATGGGGAATCTTCTGCTGAACTTGACTAATGGTGAGCCACTTTCCTTGGTGGATGAGCTGCCTTGCTTTGACAACTTGATATAGTTGGATATTCTATTGGTAGGTTATTTTTACCTATGTTTCCATGATATGATCAATGGTTTCTTGTTCCATGTAGTTGGGGTTAATCTCTATAGGTTTCAATTGTTCTGCCACCTCCGAGGTGTCCAAAAATTGTGCAAAGTATGGTCAATGTAGCTCCACATTGAATACTGGGTGTAGGCCAAGGAATCAAGGAATGCACATGCTGGAAGATGTGATATATTTGGTGAACAAATCTGGTGGCCTTATCAGCATCATCCTGAGCATGGGAAGATTCTTCTTGTGTGTATGCAAGGGGTAGAGCTACATCAATTGGGGCTAGTGGTTGGAAACCTAGGAACACCTGAAAAGGGTTTTGACAAGTAGAGATATGAATAGCTCTATTATATCTATGTTGAACATAAGGAAGGCTCTCATCCCATGTGTGGGGATGTTTAGAATTGTACATTCTTAGAATATGTACAATCATCTGGTTGACTACTTTTGTTTGTCCATCGGTATTGGGGTGGAAGCCAGTCGATTTGTTGAGCTTGGTATCCATCAATGACCATAGACTTAACCAAAAAGTGCCCAGGAACCTGTTGTCTCAATATGAAATAATAGTTTGTGCTAGCCTAAAGTGAACCCAAACATACTCGAAGAATATCTTAGCAGTGGCTTCAACATAGATGCTCTTCTTGCAAGCTATCCAAATGGCCATCTTAGAGAAGTGATCCATGAGCACAAACACACTGTTATTACCATGCTTAGTTGAAGGTAGTCTTGACATGAAATCTATGTAGATGGATTCCCGTGGACCATTCAGAGTGGGAATGTACAATACCTACTTTTTTATGGTTGGTTTCGTGATGGAACAGGAAGTGCAAGATATGATATATTGGTCGACGTCTTATCATATTTTGGGCCAATTAAAGTACTTTCGCAAGACCTAAAAAAAAATAGAAAATTACAAGAAAATTGCCAAAATGGAAAACTATTTTGAGACAGTGGAATGGGTGGGTGGCCACCTATACCCATCTAGATAATCTACAACACGAAATAAATCCATGAAATGTTAATGCCATTTTCAAATATTTTAAGCTCTTTGGGGTTGAAAATATTTCATTAAAGAATAATAATTTTATTCCTATACAATATGGGGAAAATAAAATAGCAAAAACAGGAAAATGAGCAAAACCTCTTCGGAAATGAAACCAACACATTTCGTTGAAGCAGAGTAAGAGAAAGAAAAAATGGCATTTTTATACGATTCTAGTTGCTCTTTCATTTTTTCCTTTGCGCCATATTGTCACTATAATGGATGTAGTAGGGATTTGAAATGTTTCGAATACGAAACTATTATGAGTAGAAATTGGAGTTATTGTGTCTATTATTCTACGTTCTAAAATAAGTTAACATTTTCAAGGTAAATTGTATAAATATAAACTAGAAATCTATATTTTTGTCCAAGTTTTTTTGCAACTAATGTCACCTAAACTGATTGAAGTATGTAGCCATTGAGTCTACTACAATGCATAGTTTGTTTTCTTAATTTGTGATAAGTAGTCTGGAGCACGAAAAACAATCATGAAAGGTTAATGCAATTGCCAATTATTTGAAGCTTTATAGTATTGAAACAATTTTGTTAAAGAAGAACAATTCAATTGTTGTACAATATATGAAAAGGAAAATATAGAAAAATGACATAACGAGCAATACCTATGTGGAGATTGTGTTAGCACATATTGTGTAGAAATCAATGAATAATCACATATAGAGAACAACTATTGAATCTAAAATGCAAAGAAACAATTACAGATATATGTCAAAGGAAGCTAAAATTTAAACAAATGGCAAGAACTGCAAATATTTTTGGAACAAATGATAGAGTTCTCGAAACAGAAGAAGTTGATACCTTTGAAAATGAGAAAGTAGAAGATACTTGTTATTCTGGTATTGTTTCAATGTTAACATATCTCCAACATAGGATTTTCTTCCTTACATATAAAAATTACTATTCAATGTCAAAATATCTTCGACAATGTTTCTATGTACTAGCTGGAAGGAAAGGAAAACAGATTTAATGCTAGGGATGATGAATATTTCCAAAAGTTTCTTTTCATGGTCAAAACCTATTATTTTCCATGTTTTTACTATTTGTAATGTACATATTGTCATTCTCGATGGAAGCATTATATTTTGCAAACAATTTTTTTCTTTTCAAGGAAAATTGCTTTGGAAAAGGCTAACACATGATCAAGTTTCTACACATTTTCAAGAGTCAAAGTCCAAGGAACTTTGAATCTCTATCTATGTTAAATTTGTAAATTCTAATTTTGCATGATAACAATTGTTCCTATTTTCCTACATAGACAATATACAAAAACACAAATCTTTTTTTGTACCCTCTTTTTTTTAGGGAACGTTTCTAAACAAAATTGTAATCCAAATAGGAAAAGTATGAATAACAATACACATAACAATGCATGATACAATAACCATCCTAGGATGAAAGAGAGCCAAACATGATAGGGTATGTGTTGGCCCTAGGAAAAGACAAGAAGAAATAAACATAATAACTCTCAGAAAGAGGAAGATTCTGGTCAGAAGACAAGTAGAGACTGCGACAGACAAAGCCGTGAAAAAAGAGGAAGAAAGCAGGTTGAGTCAACGAGAAGTTCGACCTATTTTTGAAGATTTAGTTATATTAATAATTTTCTTTTGGAAATAAAGCATGATTGTAATTTGGGTCGATAGTGCCTATTTTTAGATGTAATGGGATGTGTTAAATTAGAAAGACAACCTGTCAACTAACAGTTGACAGTCAGTCGTAGTTAAGATCAAGAAGTGTAAAATCATAAAAGTATCGATCCAATCTGTGTTTGGATCATCATATCGCTCGAGGGATCATATCACGCATTGAGAGAGAAAATATAAAAGAGGAATAAGAGAAATAAAGAGACTAAGACTAAAACCAGAAAGCATGAGACAATAGAAGAATACATGAATTGTAAATAATATTTAAAGAAGAGTCTGTAAGTTGAGTGTGCATACCAAAGGTGCTAAACCATTTCTCAGGCCATCTTAAGAGCACCTTTGTGGTTTTTCTTAGATGGGTTTCCACGTTAAATCTTGTGTCTATGTGTCTTTAATCTGTGTTTATGTGGAATGCATATTTGTTGTGAATGAATTGATCTGAATGTGTCGTATGTCTAATGATATGATTGTATGGAATATTTGTTGGAATATTAGACAATACTGAGAGGGAAGGTGAATCAGTATTGATAACATTTTTACAATTTAAACCACTTTTAATTTATTCATTACACACATGATCAACAAAATACACAGAAAACAATTTTTTCGTGAAAGCCCAATTGGTAAAACCACCAATACTTCCTATTACTGCAAAATTATATTTACAAATAGTTTCTTCCTGCTACTACAGACAAGGATGGTACTACACCTTATTTACCAACAACTACTGTAAGGAGGCTATGACCCCCTGTTTTATCACTTGCTGCTGAAAGGATGCTTCTACACCCTATTTACCAGCTACTGCTGGAAGGAGGCTACGACCCCCTGTTTTATCAGTTGTTGCTAAAAGGATTCTTCTACACCCTATTTACCAGCTAATACTGGAAGGAGGCTACGACCCCCTTGTTTTATCAGCTGTAGTTGTTGCTGATTGATTAGGTTCTGTCACTTGGGGGGGTGAATCAGTGACACAATTTCAAACAAAATTTCTTTCTCTTTATTTAGTTATTATTTTCAAAATTAATGACAAGTTTGAACTCAAATATTTATCATGGAACCCAATAGGGAAAACCACCAACACATTCCTATTAACTACAAAATTGGTTTTACAAATTACAATAGAAGGAAGATGTTTTCTTCCACTTTGTATCAACACCAACTGATCAGGATGCGCCCACACCCCTATTCAGTCAATTACGACTTGACAAGGAAGCACCTACTCCCCTACAGGCACCATCCTTCCCTAGCTCCACCCTTCCACCCTATACTATATATTTTTTTCAATTTTAGTACTTCAAATTTGTCTTGGACTTCAAGCTGCTACAACAAATTTTGAATCCAAGACACGTCTCTCTATCAATTCAAATAATCATATAAATACTACATCCATGCCTTTTCAAAGAGGAAAGACACATCTCGCAAACATGCCTTTTCAAAACATTATTCTCTTTCAACGTTTGAACCTCTTCAAATATCTTAAATTAATTATAACTCTATTTATTATTAATTAATTAAAATTCTGTCTATATACAAATTTCACTTAATTAATTATTTCATAGATTATATTTTATTTGTAATTCTGTATATTTCAGTTTTAATTAAACAACATTAATTAATTAATAAAACCTCTTGATCATATTTAGTCTTGAGATCTCCTTCCCTCTCGATTATGTGGGCTTCATCCACCTCTAGGATGCAATCTTATTCTTCCTCTCATGCCTGCGGGCTTCCTTCTTTTCTAGTCACTGGATTCATTTCTTTACACATGCAAGAATCCAGTAGCCTTCCTTAAGCTTATGCCTATGGGATACATCTTTCAAGACCATTGGATATCTTCTTAACATGTGCATCACTTCTATAGCCACATTTCTCCCTTCCTAGGCTGAACCCTAGTCTCCTACGGGAATCCTCTGAGCCCCATCGAGCTTCCTCAATGCTCCTTTGGGAATCACATAGCCTCTAAGGACTTACTCACAGTAATTGCAGAAAGTGTGTTTTGGCTTAGATCAAGAATACACAGTTTATGTAAGCTCATTAAATGAGAAGGGGATTCTCTCAAACAAATCCATCTTAAATATAACCCTTGAAACTCTGGCATATCAGAAAATGTAGGAGGTTCTGGTAATGAAGCTGAGACACCACTAATATAAAAAACATGAAGCTTTGATAATGTTGCAAAGGCACCTTGTGAGACCTAGTGAATTGGATTTCTGTCGATATTTAGACATAGAAGTTTGGAAATAGATGCAAATACTGCATCGAGCCATTCCTAAATCTCACTATCTGACGAATGAAATGTCTCAATGAAGTACATAATGAAATCTCATTTGGAAACTCCTTGATTTCATTCTTGCAAATATCCAATCTCACCACTTCACTCGATTCCCATGCAACGGATGGTATGGTTTCTAGGCCCAGCCCACTCAATGATAACACCTTTGAGGATGTTTCATGTCGAGACACCATGATGACGCGATCATGCACATCGACACCAAACACATTCCCCAGTGATGCAACTATGGTTTTGGCCTCTTCATCTACAGGTAGTCTACTATGAAGATACTTGAGTAATGTTTGAGTAGGACCCAAAACCAATGGGCTTCCTTTTGTTCTCATTTATGCAAAATATCATTTTTACCTATTTTTGGAAGGCCAAAATCTCACACATGTGAGCCTCAAGGAGAAAGACAATTTCATGGTTGGATATCCAGTTCACCGGGAAACAAGACCATGTCACCTTTAGATTTTACTAAGATAACCTGAGCCTCTGGTAGGCATTTCAAAATGGCTTCTCAACCTCTTTTGAAAATCTAAACACATTTCCCATTTTGGTAGACTCCTATTTCACATGTGTCAACACCTAGAAGGAAACTGACTCCATAGATAGATAGCCAATTCATCAAAGAATAAGACCATGCAATCTTATTAATTTTATCATCAATAGAACCCCTCCAGGTGGGAATCTCCAATTGGTCCATCAAACACCTTTTTCTAACACTTGGTCAATTTTCTTCAAACCCTTGGTCACAAGGTGAATTCATTTTTCCTTCAAATTTGGAAAGTGAGATACCCAATGGGTAGGGGAGAACAAGATGAATCCAACAAGACTAGTTTCAAACTCTGAAGCTACTTTATCTCGCATTTTACTGAAGTAAAGAAAATATAGTTGGGAGGCACTTTGGGGAGGTTAATATCTTCTTTGACAAAAAATCTTCAGTCAATCTAATGACATGGTTGTATGCTTCATACAACACTCTAGAGATACACATTCTCTTAATATTTTTCACATCATCCTATGAGGCATAGCGGGCATTTGCTTAAGGCCACTTTAGGCAATTTTAACATCAATTCCATACTTAGACAAATTTCTTAGTCTGATCCAATCTGCCTAAAACACTTTTTTGGCAGGTCCATAACTTCTTCCTCATCTACTTCCAAGACAATATAAAGACACGGTCAGGTAGGCCAAATACCAATCTACAAGACCATGATGTGGTGTGGGCATTTTATTCAATACACAATTTGTGGCTGGAATTTCTCTGAGGCCACTTAAGTAAATTTGCTCAATCTGATGCAAAACAATTTGAGACCCTATTTTGGAAGACCTCTAACTTTGGCATCCACCACCTTCTTGGAGAACTAATACCATGGAGATATAGCCTCTTAAACAAGCTATAGTATGGTATAGTGGTGCGGGCATTTTTCTCAAACCATAAATTGTGGTGGGCATCCTCTTTAAGCTACTTGGACCAATTTTCCTATACTAGGCCAATTTCCTAATTTTCATGAATTTTCCATATTTCCCTAGAATGATGTCATAATGCAGTAATAATTTCAACTTCATGCCATGTCATCATCTATGACATTCCAAGTCATCATTTCTTCTATATCATCATCGATGTCATCACTTCTTTTGTCTTTCACCGAGTTCACTCTACCATAATGACCTTAGTTATTCCTTTGTCATTATTGAGATCCTTTGACATCAATGAAAACAATATTCCATATTTCCAACAATCTCCCCTTTGGCATTGATGGCAACACCTAAACCTTCTCCCCCTTTGACAACAATGATAAATGATAACTTGGTATGCCCTTTTTATTATAACCATTTTGACATAGGGTTTTACAATTTTTTCTTTTCTTTTTGACAACTGCTTCTGTCAATATACTTATTCTTCCCTCGATGTCTTCTCTTTCTCTTTGTTAAATTTTAGTTCATGCTGACCTTTTTGAATTATAATTTAGTTAGCATGCTTCTTTTCCTTCTTGTAGCTTAGTCTTTGAATAAGAACTTGGATGTTTAACTTATAGATTCCCCCTGTCACATTTCTCCTTCTCTTTCCAACACATTCCTTCTTCAAAACTGAGATCAAAACCAATTGTGGTAGCTTATACCAATTGTTTTGAAAACATAAATAGGGATTTTATTAACCAAGTAATGAGATATTGGTAGATATGATCTTTGATCTACGCCATCTTTTATAATTATTACACTTTCAAGATTATAGAGATGAAATTCTTAATTTTTTACCCTTCTTCATTCTTTATGAATTTGCATCAAGGCATGATACCAAATCTGCATCCAAACATAACTTCATCCCTTGGAAAAAACTATGCTTCAACAATCTATTCAAATCTTCTCTGCAAGTTTGATCTTCATTTTTTTTATGGATTCAAGGGTGACATCATAACCATTACTAACATTGTCATCAATGACAACAAACTTTTCTAACAATCTCCCCCTGAGTACATAATCCTCTCTAATGCTTTATTTTGGGGTTCTCTTCTAGGTTATGTGGGTTTTTTTTCTTTTAGAAAAAAACATCCATCTTTAGTTCCACCACTATCACTAATTTCTTCTTCATCATCTTTATTTCCACAATAACGAATGTCATTCTTATCTACAACATTATTATACTCCTCATCATCTTGGGAAACCTATTTAATGTTTGAAATCTTGGTTTCTTCTACATATTTGGAGTCTTACTTTCTTCTCCAACTCTTTCCATGAGGTACCTTCTTGTTTTTCAAGTTTAAATAATTGTCCCCATCTCGTGTCATGTGTTTTGAACAATCACTGTCAACACACCAGAGATTGCCTTTATCTTGTGTTTTCAAGGTAGCAAGACATTCTTCTTTTACTGTTATTTCTTTCAAAATCTTCTTCTGCTCTCTAATGTCCTTTGGTATTTCTGATATTTTCATCAATCTGTAATTACTTGCTTTATGTCCGTAGTTATGACAATTGAAGCATTCTAAATTCCTTTCTTGTAATGGTGCAAAGGAATTATAATTTCTGCTCTTAACTTGACCAACTGTTTGGTTGTTTTTGAGGCTATAGTTTTTAACTTTCAAATTTTTTATTCCATATGCTTTGCAATTCATAGCTTTATGTTTGAAGGTTAGAGCATGTAAAACAATATCCAAAGAAAATGTGTGGGTACCTATTTTGATGAACCTTCTTTGGAGTTGTCTTGACTTCCTTCTTGATGGGTGGAAATAATTTTCTGGAGTTCTGATCATTGCTTGTCTTATCTTCCTTTTTCTTGAATGTACTAAGAAGAGCAGATGCATACGATTTTGAACTACCTAGGTTTTCATCTTGACAATAACCTATTCCATTTTTGTTACTTGGATCCCTTTGTGTGGTTATAATCTTATCTAAGACTTCAGAGCATTTTCATATCTTGTTTGGATAAATTTTTCATCAAGCTCTTTTCTTAAGTGAACTAACTCTACCTCCATTCTTTCACAGATTAGTTGTTTCTATTTAAGATACTTTTCCAGCCTTTCTTCTATACTATTTGCATCTAGGATTTGGTGTTTCAGGTTGCTCATGATTTTGTCCATCTTTTTTCTTTCTGTTCATGTTCTTCCTTTTGTTCAAATACAAATTTTTTTAGCTTTCTGTATTTGTTTTTGTATCTTCTTAATTCATCCAAATCATTGAGTAGTTCTTCTTCCATATTAACCTCTACTTCATCTTCTTACCCTTCATTATGCTCATTAGTCTCTTTAATACCTAAAAAGAGGGAATTCATCATCATTGTCACTAAACTCAGATGAACTGATGTCTTCTTCTTTTGAGTAGAAATTCTTTTTTCCTTTGTAATTCTTTTTCTTATAGTGGAATTTTCCATTTTTCTTGTATTTTTTATTTATGTCATCTTCATTTTCAGAATCTTCCTTGGGATAAAGACACTTTTCTTGAAAGTTCCCAACTTTACCACAATTAAAACATTTGAAAGACATATTTCCTTTGTACTTCCCTGATCCTTTCTGAAGTTTTTTTAATAAAATTGGCTTCTTCTACATCAGATTCTTCATGATGGTTGGATTGAGGTTTTTTCTTATGTTTTTCTGGTTTTTTTAGCACTTTGAACGCTTCCTCTCCTTTTGAAGACCTATCAATACCTAGTCTTAACTCATAGGCCGCAAGGATTCCATACAATTCATCCATGGTAATATTTTGTAGCTTCTCTCGCTCTTTAAGAGTGGATACTTTGGGATTATATGCCATAGGAAGTGTTCTTATTACATTTTCAACTAACTCATTGTCTGGTAAATGTACTCCCAAACCTTTGGCTGTATTAATAATATTATCAATTGTTTCGAAGTACTCTAAAATATTTTCTTCATCCTTCATTTTTAGACTTTCATATTGTACGTTGAGAGATTGAAGTTTTTCCATTTTTGCTTTGGAATCTCCTGCATATATAGTTTCCAATTTGTCCCAGAGTTGTTTTGCACTTTTGCAGGTTAGTACTTTTACAAGGATCCTCTTACTCACTCTATCTTGTAATGTATTTAAGGCCTTTGCATGTCCCCAAAATTTCTTTCTGTCTTGATTTGTTTATGTGGGAATGACTTTTTGAACATCATACCCTTCTTCAACTAATGCCCATACTTCCATTCCAATGGACATCAGATAGATTTTCATTCTAATATTCCAGAAAACATAGTTTTCACCATCAAATATGGGGACTCTTAATGACATCTTCATCCATTGATTCATTGTGGTATTTAATAGGATCTTCCTTCCATTGGTTGAACTATAGTGAAGGATCCTGCTCTAATACCAATTGATGAATCATGTCATGTCACTGAGAGGGAGGGGAGGATGAATCAGTGAGACCGTTTAAACAAAATTTATTTCGCTATAGTTAGTTATGATTTGCAAAGGTAATAACAAGTTTCAAATCAAAAATTTATCGTGGAACCCAAAAGGGGAAACCACCAACACATTCCTATTAACTGCAAAATTGTTTTTGCAAATTACAATAGAAGGAATATGTTTTCTTCCACTATGGATCAGCATCAACTGATCATGATGCACCCACAGCCCTATTTAGTCAATTGTGACTTGAAAAGGGAGCACCTACTCCCCTGGAGGCACCAACCTTCCCTAGCTCCACCCTTCCACCCTATATTGTATCTTTTATGCAATTCCGGTACTTCAAATTTGTCTTGGACTTCAGGATGCTACAACAAATTTTGACTCCAATACAAATCTTTCTATCAATTTGAATCTTCATAGAAATACTTCATACATGCCTCTTCAAATTGGAAAGACACATCTCACAAACAAGCCTTTTCAAAACATTATGCTCTTTCAATGTTTGCATCTATTCAAATCTCTTAAATTAATTATAACTTTGTTTATTATTAATTAATTAAAATCTTTGTCTATATATAGATTTCACTTAATTAATTAATTCACAGATTAGCTTTTATTTGTAATTCTGTATATTTCAGTTTTAATTAATTAATTTAATTAATTAATAAAACCTCTTGATCGTCTTTAATCCTGAGATATCCTTCCCTTTCGATTCTAGGGGCTTTATCCACCTCCAGGATGCCGGCTTATTCTTCTTCTCATGCTTGTGTGCTTCCTTCCTTTTTGTTCATTGGCTTCATTGCTTCACGCATGTGGGAATACTATAGCCTTCCTTAATATTATGCCTACGAGCTACATCTTTCAAGACTATTGGCTATCTTCTTAATGCGTGCATCACTTCCACGAGCATATTTCTCCCTTCCTGGGATGAACCCTAGTCTCCTGCGAGCATCACATAGCCTCCAAGGGATTACTCTTAGGAATTGCAGAAAGAGAGTTCTGGCTTGGATCAAGGATACACAGCTTATGTAAGTTCATTAAATCAGAAGGGACTTATCTCAAACACATCCACATTAAACATAACTCTTGCAATCTGGCATATTAGACAATGTAGGAGGTTCTGGTAATGAATCTCATACACCATTGATATAAAAAACATGAAGCTTTGATAATGCTGCAAAGGCACCTTACAGGACCTGGCGAAGTAGATTTCTGACGAGCTTTACACATCGAAGTTTGGAAAGAGATGCAAATACTGCGTCGGGCCACTCCTCAATCTTATTATATGACAGAAGCAATGTCTCATGCGAACTACATAACGAAAGATCATTTGGAAACTCCTTGATTTTTTTCTTTCAAATATCCAAGCTCACCACTTCACTCGATTCCCATGCAACAACTAGTATGGTTTCTAGGCCTAGTCCACTCGATGATAAATCCTTTGAGAATGTTGCTTGCCGAGATGCCATGATGATGGAATCACGCAAATCAACACCAAACACATTCCCTGGTGATGCAGCTGTGGCTTTGGACTCTTCAAATGCAGGAATTCTACTATGAATATACTTGAGTAATGTCTTAGTAGAATGAAATCATTCGACGATACATCGTAGCATCAACTAACTCTAATGAAGCATCACTCAATAGCTTCAGTTTAGATTCCATAGTTGTGGTCATGGCCTTGCAGTCCATCATCCCAAACCTCTTCGAGATCTCTACTGCATACTTCCCTTGTCCCAGGGAGATTCCATCTGCATTCTTCCACACCTCCATGCCTAGAAAGTAGTGCATCATACCCAAGTCTTTCATCTCAAACTCGGCAGCAAGATTCCTCTTTGTATGACCAATCAACCCATCCTCACCTATTACAAATAGGTCATCTACATACAGTAAGAGTATCATTAGGTTCCCTTCTTCAACCTTGTAGTAAAGGTTGGAATCTGCTTTACTCTTGGTAAATCCCAAACTAGTCAGGAAGCTGTCAATCCTATCGTACCATGTCCTGGGTGCCTATTTCAAACTATACAGGGATTTCTTCATTTTACACACATGATTTTCCCTGTCACGAGTCTCAAAACCGAGTGGATGCTCCATATATACTTCCTCTTCCACTATACCATTCAAGAAAGCAGTCTTGACATCTATCTGGTGTATCTTCCATTTCATTATTACAACTAGAGAAAGTACTGATTTGATGGAAGTGTATCTGGCTACAGGTGCAAAATTTTCTTCATAATCTATTCCTTCAAACTGGGAGAAGCCACAAGCCACACATATTGCTTTCTATTTCTCTTTGTTTCCATCTACAACATGCTTGATATTGAAGATCCAGTTGGAAGCCACAACAGAATTCCCCTCTGGTCTTGGGACAACATCCCAAACATCATTATTCATGATCGACTGGTACTCCTCGATCATATCATCCTTCCATTATTTCTTCTCTACCTCTTTTTCATAGTTGGAAGGTTCTTTATCAATGATGTCACATAATAGGGCTACATATCCGGAGTAGGACCTAGTTATTTTCCTCCCTTTGTGCATTTCTTCTGGAGCCCCATATCTTTTTGCACATTGGATATCCTCTCGTACCCATGCAGGTCTCCTCTTGTGAGGATTCTTCTCTTGGGGTGGATCTATAGGTTCCTGGGGTTCTTCTATTTCTCGATCTTCTTCTGGAGTTGCATCGTTCATAGTTGTATCTTGAATCTTGGGTACTTTTGTTTCTTCAGGGTCTTCAACAGGTCTCTTTTTGGATTTGATGTAAGTTGAGTCTTCGTCAAATGTTACGTCTCTGCTGATGTTGATCTTCTTGAATCCTGAGAAGTATATTTGTTACGCCTTCAAGATTTCACTATATCCCACAAATATACCCTTCTTCCCTCAAGGATCTAACTTCATCCTCCTTTCTTTTGGAATGTGTATGTACACTGGACAACCAAATATTCTAATATGAACGACTTCTGGTTTCTTGCCGGAGAAGACTTCTTCAGGTGTCTTGTTCTCAAGTATTATATGCATAGTATGGTTATGTACATACACAGCTGTCCTAATAGTTTTTCCCATAAATGCATGGGAAGATATTGATCATGAAGAATTTCCCATGTAGCTTCCATGATCGTTCTATTATTCATTTTTGCAACCCCATTCTGTTGTGGATTATATGGATTGGTCAACTCCCTCTTAATCCACGAATCTGTGCATAATTCTTTGAATTCATTTGATGTGAATTCTCCACCATTTTCTAATCAAAAGGTCTTGATTTTCTTTTCTATTTGGTTATCGATCAAGGCTTTGAATTATTTGAACTTGTTGAATACTTCATCTTTGTTTTTCAAGAAGTATGTCCATGTCTTCCTATAAAAATCATCAATAAAAGAAACATAGTATACATACCCACTCAATGAACTAGATGACATTGGACCGCATACATCGGAGTGGATGATTTCCAAGATTCATTTTTCCTTGCTCTCGCTACTTGAAAATGTCTTCTTTGTGTTCTTTCCTTTCGCACATCCTTTGCAAACACCTTCATGCTTTACATGTATTTCTGGAAAACCTTCAACAACTTTTCTTGCAAGTGGTAGTGCCTTATAGTGCACATGTGCAAGCCTTTTATGTCAAAGTTCATTTGGATCTACTGAGTCATGGACCAAGGCTTGTTCTGGTTGGCCCTTTAGCTTGTATAAGCCTCCCTCTTTCTCTCCAATCATTACTGCATCATCTATAGTCTTTCCCTTTGGCCACATAAGGACTTGGCCATCTACAAATGCAACCCTTATGCCTTTTGCATATAATGCAGATATGGAGAGGAGATTTTTCTTTAGTCCTGGTACAAACAAGACATCCTTCATCTTCATAGACTTTCTAGAGTCCAACTTATAGGAGGATTTGCCACTACCTTTTATTGGATACTGGTAGTCATTCCCAATTTTTAATTTATGGGGTGATTCATATTCAGATTGTTTCACAAAATATTCCTTGAATCCCATCATGTGCTTGGAATCCCCACTGTCTATAATCCAATCATTTCTTCCATGTGTGACAATTCTCGTGAGGGAAAAAACTAGAACATATTATTAATCACTTGAAGAATCATCACTTTCTTGTTTGACTCTCTTTATGGAAGGTTCATCATCCTCTGTAGTGTGAGCATGATGTCTTCTTTTGTTGTACTTCTTCTTGTGAAAACCTTTCCTATTTTTGGGACAATCTCTTGCAAAGTGTCCTCTCTCATCACATGTAAAGCATTTGTATTTAGATATGTCTCTGTTGGATTTTCTAGGGTTATCTTTATGGTGAGAATTCTTACCTTTGGGATGATGATAGTCCCTCCTGATTTTCTTGGAGTGTGCTGTGAGAGCTTGATCTTCACTTCCCATATTTTCTTATCGGGCTACTATTCGAGCTTCTTTTTGTGAGCATTCCTCCCACAGTCTACTGAAGGTGACTAGCTTTCTTCTAGCACAAATCTCTTGAATGAAAGAGTCCCATGACCTAGGGAGACCATTCAAGGTGGTCATCACAATTTTTGCATTCTCCACTTCTTTATCCATTGCTTCAAGTTGTTCTTTGATCTGGGAGACCCTTGTAAAATATGATTATATGGTATTCACATTCTAGATCATCACATTCTTCAACTGGTTCCTCAAAGTCATCTTTTGATTTATTTTCTTTCCTTCAAATAGCTTGGTCAAGGCTTCAAACATCTCTTTAGGTGTCTTTATGGAGGAAACCTGTGGTATGAGGTTATCCTTGATTGAATTAGCGATAATCCTCTTGGCCTTGATCAATTTCTTTTTGTGTAAGTCCTTAACCTCATCTCCCTCTAGAACTGGAACCTCTCCACTGATGTAGGAGTCCAATTCATTTTCATCAAGAACTAGTGAGATCCTATACTTCCATGCTCGAAAGTTATCAACTCCCTCAAGCTTTTCATCAAGCTCGGTGTGATGAGACATCTTAACTGAGAACCTCAAATGGAAATACAAAAGATTTAGCTATTACTATTTTGAGAAGCTGAAAACTGGATTTGGAGCTGATCTTCTGCAGTGTTGGTTTTTTGGTTCCAGGGAAAATTAGGGTTTGACTTTCTTGGAGCTCTACCCAACCAAAAACCTCGATTTTGATCTCTAAACTTCTATTTTTAGGAGGAGAGTAACCCTATGGTGGGCTCACTCAAAAATTCCACTTCTGTGAAAATCCCTAATTTTTCGATGTAGTGGTAGGTCAAAAACTGAAAGTGCTAAGAATCAGATTCTCCTTCGACAAAAATGATGTGCCCTTCAATGGAGAGCTATCCTAGCCTCCTTTTGCTGATGGATTGTGGAGAGAGACCCAAAAAGTAAGAATCCCTAGCTTCTGCAGCTACATAGTGTCTTCTTCTCATGTTAGCTTTGATACAATTTTAGATTTTTATCAATTAGATAGTATTATCTTAGGATCTTATCTAAAATAATAACATGCACAACAATCAATCACAAGAGACAATAGAAACAAATATTTTCCTCGGGGAAACCATAAAGGAGAAAACCCCACAACTTCCTTAGAGATAGAATGAGCACCAATGGCAGCAGTAAAACCCAAAGACAAAAAGATGTTCTCCAACAGTTGTTATCTCTCTCACTTGAGCGAGCTTCTTCTCTCTCACCTATGCGCTATAGCTGGGTGAGTGTGTGTCTCAAATAGAGAGGCTCACTCTCTATTTATACTAGTTTCTGACTTGACAATTACTTACCAAGTCCGACTTCTCTAGGAGATTCTAATAACCCTAGTGCCCCAAAACTGTGGGGACTTTTCCCCCCGATCAAATAGGAGGGTTAACCTCTATGAATTTACATGACTTTATTACATTAATGATTCTCCCAATAGGAACACCGGGGACCAATGAAATACAATTTATAAAATATACAAGTGAATACATTCTGAAGTTACAAATACATCAACAAATATTAGCTCAGGGAAAATGATATTCTTGTTTATAAAGGCATATTGTAAATTTCGAATTGTGCATATTTAAAGAATTTAGTGGTGGATGAAATTCATCAAATTCCTTAATCTGGACAACCTAGATATCAGAAGATAATAACAACAACAAGGAAGCAATAATTTTGGCATGGAATGAAGAAGCACATAGTAGAATACATAGCTTGGTGTCAAAAGTGACAAAAAGTCAAGGTAGAGCACCAACATCCAACAAGACTATTGTAGCCCTTGCCCATTCTGGAATGGAAGTGGAAGATAATTTCTATGGACTTCATAACATGTTTTTCGATGACGGTGAATAAGCATGATTCAATTATGGTTGTGGTGGACAAGCTATCAAAGGTATCACATTTTATTCTCGTCAAGTCCACTCATAAAGCAAGTGAGATAGAAATACTTTGATGAAGGAAATTTTCAGATTGCATATATTTCCCAAGGTAATAGTTTAAGATTGGGATGTAAAGTTCACTTCCAAATTTTGGAAAGGGTTATTTCAGGACTTGGGAACTCAACTGAATTTTAGTGCAGTGTATCATCCTCAAATATATGGCCAAATTGAGACAGTGAATCAAGTTCTTGAATACATGTTGGGAGTGTATGTGATGGATAAACCATCCAAGTAGGAGGATTACCTACACTTGGTAGAATTTGCATACAAGAATGGACATCAAGCATCATTGGAAATGGGTCCATTTGAAGCATTATATGGCAAGGGATTCATAGCCCCAGTTTATTGGGATACTCCATTGAACATGGTAGTGCTTGGACCAGCAATGCTCAAGGAAATGGAACAAGAAATTATTAATATTAGGAAAAATTTAAAGGCATCCCAGGGTAGGAAGAATATTTATGTAGATCCTTTTTTTACTAGGGGAATCAGCAACTAAGGATGGTCTAGTACTCACATGACATGGGGTCCATGGATCCATTCCTGGTACCACTATACCTCTAGGCACTCCACACCCATCCGCAAGACATGGGACATAGGTGAACTCCGGTGGGATTTGATCTCGTCGCCTCCTTTACAACAAGTGACACCAATGAGACACACCCATTTGGGATAAGAATATTTATGTATATTTGAAAAGAATGTACAAGGAATTTAAATTTGGGGATCATGTTTATTTAAGAGTAAATCCAAGAAAAAGTTCCCTAAATTTGGGAAGTTGTGCCAAGGTGGCACAATGATAATGTGGGCCATTTGAAGTCCTTGATAGGATAGGACCAGTTGCATAAAGGATTTTGTTTCCTTCTAACATGAGAGATCATAATGTTTTCCATGCTTCTTTGCATAATAAGTATGTACATAATCCTAATCTCATAATTGATTGAATTGTGATACAATGGAACCCAGGGGAGAGTTCCAAGTGGAGCATCTGCGCATCCTTGACAAAAGGTGGCATTGCTTCGGAACCGAGCCATCGAGCAGGTAAAGGTGTAATGGAAGTAACTTGGTCCCACATGGGAGCTAGAGGATTCCATGAAAGAAGACACATTTTTGTTCAAGTTTTGATAACACCAAGGACGGTGTTGTCCTAATGGAGAGGGGAATGTAATAACCCCATTTTTACCCTTATAATGTGTTGGATATATATGTGAATATTGTTTATATGTGTTGTATGGTTTCCTAGTGTGGAGCTCAAGGTCAAGGCCCCGCTAGTGAATGCTTAGACATTAAAGGAATGCATTTTATATTTTGTTAGACATGTGATAGTAAGCCATGAAAAATTCTAAATGCATGTAAATATTCTTAATACAAATAAAAATACAAAGAGTTCGCTATGTAAGAGACGGAAATAAGGGGGGCATGTGTATCCACCAGGGGTAGGTGAGGGAGTTACGGGATTAAAATTAATGGTGCATAGGTAACCCAACATTTTGTATGAACAATTATGGGCTCATTTTACTTGATCCATAAGTTATCTCCTTCATGGGAATTATTTTTTCACTTTCCCCAATCCGTTGTTGAACAACCAGAGAGAAATTATGAGCAAGGTATGTATTCCAAGCAGTGTAATTTACAGGAATCACAACTTGGAAAGAACCCATGTTTTGAATTAAAAAAAACACCCATAATTTCACGTGAGTAATAGAATACAGTGGTTGATCCATATATATAAAACCGAAGGTGAAATTGAGAGTGCAAGAAGCCCAAAAATTCCGTGGGAAAACCAGGATTTGGAAACAGAAAGTGAAATTTTGTGTTTGATAGACATATGCCCAGAAATTGGAAGATCCAAGAGTGAACTGAAAAGGGACTGATATTAGAAGTTATAATTGCTTGATAAACCCAAAAAGGGCAATAATCTCTAAGGATTTAGATTCTTGGACCTTTCTATACCCACCCTAAAGAGAATTGGAGGGAAGGGGCACTAGAGGGACTGTTTAGTAGAGAAGGCGACCTTCCTTTTGTTGGGTGTGGTAGGAAATGTGGGTGCCAATATTTTTTTAAGTATAATTGATATTTATATAGCTATATGTTGAGCCCACTGGGTTAACTATCTCCTTCCCTGCCTCCCTACTTTCCTGACAATCCCAGTTATGTGCTAGCTTAGCATGAATACTTACACCTATGGACATGAATAGGACAGAGTAGTTCATCCTTAGTGGATACACATCCCAGCTCAAGGGTGGTCTCTTATCTAAAATAATATAGGATGAACAAAGACCTATGTTTGTGTGGAACGTTTCTCTTCCATATCCTTTTTCTTGGATGAATTTAGTTAAAGATAAGTGTTTATTGATATCTATATTTATGCTTAATTTATGTGTTATGAATGGTTGTTAATTGCATTAAATTGAATGAATAGATACAACATGAAATATTCAGTTGGATGCTTGGAAATAGCATAAAAAAATATTGTTGTTATGCGTGGTTTATTTGTTATGTTTGTGATGAACATGCTAGTACCAACATGCTTTGTGTGTGCATTAAGAATGTTAATTTCGTTGTATATGTTTAATATTAATTATGCGTGCATTTAGTTGTTAATGAATTTTATAATATGGTCGTGGGGGGAATATTATGGTACGCCCCTACATTGTTCATGTCTCCCTCCATGGTTGGTTTGAAGGGAGGGGACGTGACAGTATTTGCGCGATGTGGAACATTAATCAGGGTATGTGTTAATCGTTGGATCTCACACTTTGGTTCTTCCATTTGTTCATTGACTAATGAAAAGTGCTTGATTTATTTAGGAAGATGGATCTAGTAGTGACACGGGGCCCTTCACACCACCACTATGTATTATTCCCCATGTTTCAAAGTGTACATGATCTTTTTCCAATTTTAACTAAGATAAATTTGAATTAATTGTTCTTTGGATCCAAAATTGCATCATACCTCCCAATTCAAAGGATTTTTGGTCTCCAAAATCTTAAAGAACCAATTGGGTTAATGAAACTTTTTTTCGCTCCTTTGAAACATGGAACTCACTCTGGTTCTTGTCTATAGCTTTGACTCTGGCACTGAATTTGGCTAATCTATATGTCTACTAAATTTAGTTATGGCTACGGATCTAGCTCTGCTAGATAATTGGGTCAACTTCTTTGGAACATGGCACTGACTCTAGCTCTTGGCTATGGATTTGGATTTGGATCTGTCTTTGGCTCATGGATATGACTACTAGATTTGTTTTTTGTTATGGCTTCATTTATAATGCACTTCATATAAACATCGGATATACAAGAAACAAGAGGAATACCTCTTAATACATTAGTACATGTGCACATTTTTCCCATGTTAAATCGTTTCTATTGCAACACTTTTTGTTGCAATAGCGATGAACGTCACCCCATATTTTCATGGAAACAGTTCCATTGCTATAGCCACACATAGAACCATTTGTTTCTATGGAGACAGGAAAGAGATGACACATGGCATTCATGGATGATTGCTTACAAATCAATTTTCCATCGCTCTAGCGACAAACCATCGTTCCTAGACCAAAAGGCCTTCATGCGCATAGAGACAAAATTGATATATAAGCGACGGATTCCTAATCGCTATAGATATGGTTAAGTGTCGCTATAGAGATAGCCAACCATGAACAAAATAATAAGCTTGTCATAATAGCAACAATGTCCCGTCACTATAGCGACGAAATATCATTGTCGAGATAAATAACTATTGATTCATTTTCGTCGCTATAGCAACACTTTCAGAGTCTTTTAATAATTAAAAAAATGCACCACCATAAGAAACGTCTAATCTAAGAATACTTTCAATAGGTGATGACCTCCAAAAGGTTGTTATTGTTTGAAGCATTTCACCACTAAGTTGTATAGGTCAAATGGATTTTCAATGATTCCCATTCACAACCTCATAATGACTATTTCATTATGATTTGGAGAACAAGAACACAATGAGATGGAAATGACATGAAGTTATAAGGTAAAATCAATTTGAAAGGTTGGATGGAATCCCCATGGTTTGTTCACAATGGGTGTCTAATACCATGTCACACAAAACTAGGCATCCTCAAACATTTTCATGAAGATAAATTATGATGTTTAATCCTCATAGGTAGAACACTCATGCCACATGTTCATTCCAATTATGTTTGTCAATAATGAAACCTTGACTTCAAAAATTTACCCCTTTGCATGTAATGCACCACAAATATTTGGCATTTCCATGAATATCCATCTCACACATTTTCCCAATATAGTAATGCTTACAAAAATGACTTTAAATTTGAATTAGAAGGTATTACTAAAACATGTATATAATTTTTGTAGTGAGCACCATTGTACTTTGTACTATCTTGTGATTCAAATCTCAAAACCATGGGTTCTTTCCCTATTTGCAATATGTGTAAGCATTGTAATAGCCTATTATTTGTATTTTCTATGCATTACACTATTATATTTTAAAGGATAGATATCGGTGCAAGTTACCATTTCTAGCATATTATCACTTTTTGTACAAGGTTTATGTGGTTCAAGAGGTAATAACCAATCGCTATAACAAAAAATGAAAACAAAACCATAAACTTTGCCTTTCAAAGCATTTGCACACTAACGAATTCATTGTTGGAAATTTTAGTTTTCATTGATGCCAAACCTTAGAATATTTTTTATGGTGACTTATTGAATAAAAAATTGGTTTGTTGAAGAGAAATGTTATTATGAAAACACCATAACATCTTGAATCCAAATGAAGTAGTGAAGTTCCATAAAGTATCCATAAGAAGAATGATAATGAGAAATTCTTTAAAATAATCATAATCATGAATAACCTTACAATGTTGAAAGTTGTGAAGCTTTGAAGCATTGTTAAATTGAAGAAACTCACTCCCCCATGGATGGAGAAATTATTAAGAAAACCTACACTATGATAACAAAAGGAGAGGATATAAGTAAACTTAAAAGTATCAAAAAATGAATAAAAAGAGTTAAAACCCCAAAATATAAAAAACTATGAACAATAAAAGCAAAGAAAAAGTTATAACTTGAAAGAAGAAGAAATTATCAATTTATCTAATAATAATTTTCAATGTGTGTGTGTGTACAAAGTATGGTTAAGACTTGATATTCTTGGTTAAGGCACAATATTTGATTGAAGACAAGGCATTCACTAATATACATACCTTTCTCTTTTAAACTTGAGGAGTAAATTATCCTAGATTCCATCTTGAACGATCAACCTTAGAATAAAAATTTCCTTCCACCTCTCAATAGAAACATAAAATAACTCAAAATAATTAGAAATTTTGATGTTAGTTTCAAGTTGAAATTCAATGTCTTCATTAGTATAAGATGAACATTCTGAAAAATGGATGCCTACCTCAACCTTGATGACATGGTCACTAACTTTTCCATAAGGGTAGAAAATATCTCAAATAGAATATTCAAGATAATCATCATATACCAAGGAAAAGATTAGATCAAATGGATTATATTTTTGGGTGATGAAGGAATCATTTAAAACTAAAGCTTCTAGCCTTGAAACAACATTTAAAATTGCATTTTTTTTCACACATTCATATCCAAGGCATGTCTCTTCTAAAGTTGACAATATAAGGTTGTCCTCATGGAAAATATATTTAGTATATTCCTCTCTAGGAAAAGAGGTAGTGTGTAAGACCATTGAATCTAAATGATACCTTTCATATTCAAAATCTAAAAGGAAATTTATACAAAATACAAATTCGATTGCATTCACCATTGGGAATTTTAATATCATGCACAATCATTTGGGAGAGGAGAGGGTCTTCCAAATAGTAGGTATTTGAGGGAATTTTAAAATGCAAATATAATGGATGGCTGATGATGCACAACTATGCAATGTGATACACATACACGTACCACAACAATTCAGCCATACATCGTCTAGTACATTTGTTGTTCAATACTCTTGAACTCTGGGTAGATTTCCAAAGTTTGTCATCTTCAAAAATGGCCATATCAATTCTAGACTTGACATGGGTTTATTCCAACTCAATACTTCATATTAGGGAAATAGTAGGTATTTGAGGGAGATTTGAAGGCCTGATTGTGGTAATAAATGAAATTGGTGTCCAATACCTTGATTGGGACATCATTGATAAAATCCATGGAAATGGACTCCCAAATGTGAGAAGGAATATGGATAGGATGATAAATGTCAACTTTATGATTGAAGTCTTATACAAATTTGTGCAAGGATGGCCAGAAAAAGTGGTGTTGTAAGTGATGGAGGGTAAAATTAGTGTGAAAATGTCCACCATTGGATGAGGAATGGGCTCCCTTGACTAGAATCAATCAATTAGGGGGATCGAGAACAAATATTTGATTTAATTTGTAGAGTTAGTATTCATGGAGTAGGGAGTCTAGAAGGGGGGGTTTGGTTATTGTTGGTAAGGCTCTAGTACAAGGCATGAAGTACTAAGGTGAAGGAAGGATAAGAATTGTACAATTTCTTCCCATTTTCAAAAGAAGGCACCACCATAAGAAACATCTAATCTAAGAATAATTTTAATAGGTGATGAACTCCAAAAGGAATACTTATACTTCTCAAAAATGTGATTCCACATGATGGGAACAGAGTTTTATGGAAAACATTATTCCGCCCTCTCAAATTCACACCAAATTCTAAATGAAAGCCCCACACAATGATAGGAATTGCAAGAAAACACTATAGTGTAACTCTCGAGTAATGCACCTTACATATTGATGTATTCTTGAGTGATGTTCCCTCATGCATAAGAACTTCTCTCATGGGTAAAGCTTGAAGAAGAGCCATGCTATGTTGAGTTGGAAATTCTTTTCAAACATGTTAGAGATTTGATATATTAGCATAACTGTAATTAATCACAGAGAAAACAAAATAGGATCAATAAAAGGTAACCATGCATGGAAACAAAGAGACATGGACCAAACCTGGGTCTTTCCTATGTATCCCAAAATCTCTTGAAATTGGAGCAAAAGTCTCGTCAATATCAACCCCCTCTTTTTGAGAGAATCCTTTGCCAACAAATATGACCTTCGACTTTACAAACTATAAGGATCTAGAATCAGCCCTTGTATTTATCACTACAGTACTATAAAATTATGTAATTTATGTGGAAAATAAAAACACTACATCACTATCCTTCATGTCCAGCATGTCCCAAAAACAATGAGCTACAATAACCATTAAAGTACTAAAACAATAATAGTAATAAAAGTAGCAATATATATTAGATCCAAACCAGTTATAAACTCAACATCATATATTAGGGAAGAACTCCCTTGTCCTCAAAAAAATGCTTCTATTAAATAGACTTCAACCTCTTAGCGTTAGGTTACTTGCCTCAGACTCAACTAGACCAACATACCTATGAAAGGGGAGAACCCAGAACTAGAAAAGACCCTAAAAAAGATCATCGACCCCTCACAAATAAAAAAAAGTAGCATCAAAACTGTACAACCAAATCACAATAAAAAATGACAACAAAGTACTCCAAAAATGTCAACTATAGTGGATGGCACCTAAGGAGGGTTGTTCAGGTCAACATAAGGGTGGAAAACAATCCTAAGTTGTCACGCTAGTCATCAACAAGTTGGATGTCAACATTGAAGGCGTGTATTGCTCAATGTTACCATGCAAGGGTCAATCACGAGTCACCACAAGGATAAACATCACATACAAGTAAACATGTAATTCAATGTAACATAACAAGGAAACATGACATCATACTAGGCTCATGCACATAAAGTCAGTGTGAGGGTAGGTTACCCATCCTTCTCAATTGTATGTGGTCATCTATCTCATCTGTCTCATGCAATGATTGGAAGCTCATCATCATCATCACTAGATAATGAATCTCATGTGGTCATCTCATATTCCTGAGGTTAAACCAACAAGGGGTGTCCAACCCCTTGAGTATAACCATAGTCCTCGGAAGATGTCACACATATTAAAAAATAAGCTATGCAACAAAGTGAACAAACATTTCACATATAAATTTTTAAAAGCAGAAATATAGGTATATTAATTGTTTTAATCAGAACAATACTATAAAACAGGGAGCTGCAATAATGTTTAGCACTCTTCTATGATCCTTTTGCTAAATTTGGTCATTGAGATGCACAATAACAATAGTACAAAAGAAAATTCAAGACTAGTAAAATAATCAGAACTTAGTATCAAAAGATACTGGTTTAGACCTTCCTGGTACTTGAACACATTTAGGATCAGGCCTTGTCTTTCAAGAAAACAATTAACAGGGAACGAGATCATACCTTGAGAGAGAGAGAGGGTTTAATGTAAGCACATATCTCAGAAGGCTTCAACAAAAAAGTCCAGGTAGTGGGTTGTAGACAACAAGTGAAGGATAACTTAATTTGAGGTGTTGCATTTTATTGTCAGTTTGAATTGATATATGCTTAGTTTCAATTTTAGAGTTTAATTGTGCAAGTTGTTCATAATTGATGTTGCCAATGAATTTTTCTCCAATAATTAAAACTGGTATAACTCATTAACATGCAAAAAATATACACTCATCCCTCTGCATGGAAAAAAGATTCATGTGGAACAATTCTAAATTTATATTTTTCCTCTGTGAATGAAGAACATTTCTCTAAGGCATACCTATTAGAAAATGAAGATATGGGATGATATGTAGATGTAGTCTTCATGGAGTTGGTAGTCTAGGACAGGGGTTTGGTTATTATTGGTAAGGATATACAATGCATGAAGTACTGAGGTGAAATTGCTTCTTTTATTTATTTTGTACACGAATTTGAGTTAAAAGGACCATGAAGAACTAAGGTGAAATTGGTAGTCTCATCATCTTGAACTTACCCTTTTCTAGGTTATTTGATAATTTGTTGGCCACCCTGAGAATCCAAGGGTATATTAAAATAGACTATTCTCCACTATTAAAATCTAAAATTTAAGAATCTTCAAATTATACTTCCCTTGTATAAGGAAGATTTCACCTACAACCAACCAAACCTGGATCTTTCCCATGCATCCCAAAATATATTGAAATTGGAGAAAATTTCTCATCAATATCAACCCCCTCTTTTTGATAGAATCCTTTTCCAACAAATTTGTCCTACAACGTTACAAACTATAAGGATCTAGAATCATCCCTTGTATGTATCACTGCAATACAATAAAATTATGTAATGTATGATCATAAGAGAAACTGGAGAAGATTTTTTTGACAAAAATGATAGGGAGAAGATTGAAGATGATATTTATGTGGATATTGATGGACTTTTTATAGCTATACAAAAGAAATAAAAGAATCACGAAACCATGAGAGTTTCAAAGAGAACAATTAACATGTTAGAGAGGAAAATATGCATCTAGGAGTAAAGTTTACAACATTGTGCTAGATGCGAAGTAGTAAGATAATTTAAACATAATTTTCAATTCTTTCAACTTTAGAACTCTTCCATGATCTTTGTGATAAAGTTGATCCCTGAGATGCACAATAACAATAGTAAAAAAACAAATTCAAGACCAGTAAAATAATCAGAACTTAGTATCAAAAGATATTGGTTTAGACATTCCTGATACTCAGACACATTTAGGATCAGAACTTGTATTTCAAGAAAGAAGTCACCAAGGAACAATATCATACCTTGAGAGAGAGAGGGTTTAAGGTAATCACATATGTCAGAAGGATATAACAAAATAGTCCAGAAAGAGGGTTGCAAACAACAAGTGAAGGATAACTTAATTCAAGTTGTTGCATTTTATTGCTTGTTTGAATTGCTATATGTTTAGTTTCAATTTTAGAGTTTAATTGTGCAAGTTGTTCATAATTGATGTTTCCTACATATTTTTATCCACCAATTAAAACTGGTACAACTCATTAACATGGAAAAAGATACACTCATCCCTCTGCATGGAAAAAAGATTCATGTGGAACAATTCTCAATTTATATTTTTCCTTTTTGAATGATGAAAATTTCTCTAAGGCATACCCATTAACAAACGAAGAGTGGGATGATATCATAATTTTTTGTAAAAATACTCAGATTCCCTCATAATAATTCCCACTTCCAAGGACAAATCTAGTTATGGGTAAGCTTCGTACTACAATTTATGGAGGGAAAATAGGAGAAACTCTCATACACGCAAAGCATTATATCTTATTCTAGAAATTGAATTAATGGATTAATTGAAAGCAGCTGGAAATTTATTAGGCACTAATATTTATCATTGAATTCACCTACAGGTGTGTTTCATTCTTCTAGTTTTTTCATGATTATAAATTGTGTTCCTGTTTTATTAATGTTTTCTTTTGTTGTTTATTGAATTCATCAATGATTGCAAACATGGAAAATGTATTATTACAATTCAGCCACAAAAGTGAAGACTTGGCATGATCCAAGAGAAACAACTTAAACATATTTGCACTATTGTTTTGTTTCCTCGAGAAAGGTAAATTGTAAGTAAGTAATTAGAAAGTATATTTTCTTAGGCTTGCATCATTCACCCCTAGGTGTTGATTGGGAAAATAAGTGGGCGACAAAGGTTGGGAATGTACCAACAAAAATTTAAATACTTGGGCTTTAGAAACAACAACTTCAAATCTTGATCATTCCACTAATGCCATATATTCCAAAGTTGAATGTGTTACCAAATTTCATGTACAATATCAATAATATAACTAATGAAACTAAACAATATCAATGTGTATCATAAAATAACAATGTTACACAGTCCACTTTACATTCATGGCCCACAAAGCAGTTCATGGTTCCAACCCAGGCTCAAAAAAGGTTGAAACGTAGTCCACGACCCACAAAGCAGTTCATGGTTCCATCCCACGATTGAGTCACATCCTAGCCATTTTTTAGCCCATAATTTAGGATATCCCAATAGTCCAAGTTTATTCTAAATTCCAAGTTTAATCAACAGTCCATCCCACAACTAAGCCTCTTGGCTTAGCTTTAGGACACACAGATCAACATTAGGGTTCACTTAACGGTTTAATCGAAAACCTAGCCTTCATAAATATATGAAGAATTAAAGTGTAATGAAACCATAGCACCCAAGAATCCCTAGCATAGCCTCCAAACATAAACAGATCAGAGTTGGAAATATCTTAAAGGATAATTGAATAATGAGGAATACAAGGACAAAGGTAATCAACAAGGTTTCTCTCTCAAAGGTATATAGTACACATGTTCCATACAATAATTTTTTTCATCATTACCATATATGAAGGTTCTAACTAGATGAAGTGATCCTTCGATCCTCCTACTACTCCAGAAGATTACGTGTTGGTGATATCATCAACGGGTGTCCAGTCCCCTGAGAAACAAACTAACTTAAACATATAGGAGAGGAGGTCATCACACTTCATCATCTTGGTCTACTGACCAAGATCCATAATAAAAATCTAATATAATAACAATACTAAGTAACAACTTTTCTTACAAATATTTTTTCAACTAAGAAAAGGAATTTAATTTCAAAGTAAAAACAAGCATCGATTTTTCTGTACAATACTTACTGAACCAAGAAGCATGCAGTCGAAACATGTGTGATATTTTGGTTAACTACTATTTTGTCCAATGAATGAAATTATAATATTATGAGATGTTTAGTTTAGGTCAGCATTATCACACAACTTCATTGCATGCAACAATGGTAATGACCAGGGGTGGCAGGAGGGGGAGGGATTATCTTCGGTCCTTATGAACAAATGGAACTTCAATATGCTTAGGGAATTGGTAATGCTACAAACAACCAAGATAAAGCTCTTTCATTCTTGCATGGGCTACGAAAACTCTGGATAAAAATAATATCGCATAACAACATGATAGGAGATTCACAAATCCTAATTGATTTTATGGTCAGAATGACCAAGCTAATTGACATTCAACTAAGAAAAATCATAATCAAAATCCAAAACATAGCTACAAAATTTCACAAGATAAGCTTATTTCATGTGTTGTGTAAAAATAACTTCGAAGTAGACCACGCCGCTAACAGGTTGGTTGAATTGGAACCTAACACCCTTCTCCTGAACGATCATGAACTCAAGTGGGACCCACTCCCCCAAAGGGATAGCACACTCTGCCGTGTGGTGGAATGTCTAGAAAGTGGATTTTAAACACGGGGAGGTGGTTGGAGGGACAACATTAATAAAGAAACAAGAAAATGAGAAGCTTCCCATGAGCAAATGGGAAAAGTGGAGAACTGAATCGCTAAGTGAGATGGATTTGGTGTGTGGAGGTGACACACCTGTTTGAAAATTCATTGAGAAAATAGTCTCTACAAAAGAGGTACAAATCAGAATAGGAATGAATTCATGCTTTCCCCAGGTGAGTGATGTGAAGAGGTCTTCAGACCAAGCCAATCCAAGAAGGATGATGTCAATCGTGAACTGGGAGTGAGCTATGAAGGAGTCGGGAGATTTAAAGTGTTCCATATAGATTGCACTCATCAAGGAAACAAGTAACTAGATCAAGGAAACATATCACCCTCGTAATACATATACTCATCCAATAATTGGTAAGAAAATCCATAATTCGTTCACTGTCTATGTGCACCAAGATATTGTTGTTCAACATTGTGAGCACCACCAAGCGGCTCGGCTCTCTTATAATCAGACTGGAAATATGGATACCATGAATATAGCGAACCGTGTTATCCGTAACATGGCTTGGATTCCATGGGGCACCATTTGCAAAGAGACAAGGATGAAATGGACAACCAAAAGCGCCAGCTTCGCCAGTTCAAATGAGAGATGAGGAAGCATCTAGAGAAGGTAGCAGAGGACCTACACGAAGTTAGATTGATCCAAAGGGAGAAAGCAGTCGCCAAGGAAACTCGTCTATAGGAGAAATCCCAAGCCATTCAGGAACTATCGGACAGACTCGCCCATGTTGAGATACAATTTGGAAAAATGGCCTTCGAATCTCGAGTACAGAAAGAAGTTGAAGCCAACTGAAACTTTATCAATCGCACTAGTTATGGGACCTCCCTAGGAAAATAATTAGAGCTTAGAATTTGTTTTTGTGTACTGTTGGGGAAATATGTCTGCATATTTTGGAATATATCTAGTAGGAATTTATCTCTTATTCTTGTTTACTACTGTGACACTACGGAGAAGACAAGCTAGTAGAACTAGATATAGCAATCCATTTTTAGAACTGGAAATCCTGATGTACTCTCCCAATGCACTAGCATCTGGGTTTTTTAGTTAATATATGATACTATCTATCTTCTTTAAAAAAAACAATGGTATTGACTAGTCAAATTAGAGAGTGTACTATGTGCATAGGTAAAATATATAAGTGCAATTAACAATATATTTGAAATTATATTCATGTCACTAGTTGGATGCTATCTCATCATTCCTATTTCCCAGTCATCATATTCAATGTTTTATTGTTCATATACATTTGGACACATATTCAATGTTGTATTGTTCGTATAGCGTGAGAAAGGGGAGGTGTTTCAGGAAAATGGATAGCGTGATAAATGGAAAAGCCATTAGGAGAGGGGTTTAAACAAATGGATAGCGTGAGAAAGGGAAAATCCATGAGGGGAGGGGTGTCAAGAAAATGGATAGCATGAGAAAGGGAAAATCTCTAAGGAGAGGGGTTTCAACTGACACACATGGATTCAACTGATGTGCATGGTGAGGAAAAACGATGACAAACAGAGACAGAGAGAATAAAAATAGATATTTAGAGATTTGGACTCACCAATTTTTGAGTCATTGGCTCCTCTATTTCTTTGCTCGGCTATGATTCATGTTTCTAGCTCAAATTGAGAACCATATGGGTTTCTATACTCGTCCTTCTACTACCATACACGAACGCAATAACCTCAGTATGCATAGATCAATTGGCTGGGTCTCTTTTGTCACGGGATGGGAGAGTTCAGAAATAAAAATGACTTTGGCTCGTGAGATGTAAATGATCACAACAACCCAAGGTTGCAGAGATCGACTAGTTGTGTCTCTTTGCTCACAAGATGGGAGAGTTCAGACCAAAAAATGACTTTGGCTCACGGGATGGGTTGGCTAATAGTGGAAATTCATACTTTGGTTTGGATGTGGGTTATATTTTGTTATAGGGTTTAATATTTATGGTAATTCATAGGATGTATTCCTTATGGGTTACAAAGGTTAGGGAATATAATCGATAGGATGAGATTTTATAAGGGCCAAGTGATATAGAGTTTAAGCTTAAGTTAGATGAGGGGGTAATTATTAAGGTGTATAGAACCAAGGACTTATAGGTGTTAGTGGCTGTAAGGATTTTGGTTTATAAGGATTAGTGATTATATGAGTTAGGGAGTAGTTACTAGAGGTTATAGGGGATAGTAATTTCAAGCTTAATATTGATATGTGTGAGAATGTTTGAAGGCTATAAGGAATACGTGTTATAATGGTGAGTATGTATAGAAGGGTGATAAGGTTATGGATTAAAGTGGCTAAAATTTAGGGGCGAAGGGCTATAAAGGTTATGTTTGTATGTTATAAATAACAGGGGCTACTTTTAGGCCATGGCAATTGAAGTTTTAGAGGCGGTTTGTAAAAAAGAACCTCCCTAAATTCCATTACCTCGAACATGGTAAAGGGAGGAAAACCTTAAGGTATTTTATTTATAGTGATGATGATGATGATAACAATGAAGATGAGGAGGAGGAGGAGGAGGAGGAGGAGGAGGAGGAGGATGATGATGCTAATGATGATGATGATATCGATGATAACAATGAAGATGAAGATGATGATAATGATTATTATGAAGATGAAGATGAAGATGATGATGACGATGACGGTGAGTATTCAACATATCTCTATCTTTTATAATATTTAACTTTATTTTTAAATTATTTTTTATTCTATTTTTTATAAATATTCAACATATATCTATAACGAAATCTCTCTATATTTAAAGAGAGTTGATATTATAAAAAATAAAAAATAAGAATTCTTTATATATTATAAAAAATAGATGAGATATAGTTACACATCTTAGTATTAAAATTTAGTTTAATTTCAAAGTTGATGCATCATTTACTTACCATTATGTATAATTAAATTTGGTTTATGTTATGTTAATCATTTAGTAGAACCAATTCGTAATGGTTTGGATCACTAAAAATCAATTTATTTTTCACTCTCTCATTCCACATATGCTGATGATGATACTGATAATGATGGTGATTGTGATGATGATGATGATGATTATGATGGTGATTTTGATGATGATGATGATGATGATGATTATGATGATGATGGTGATGATTCAAAAACTCCATGTGTTAAACTAGTACCGGACTCTTCAAATCACAAATCAAACAAACAACAGAAAAATGGGTTTTGTGTGGTTAACCATAACCATAATTACAATAGGATTTAATAAAAGTCAATGATCATTACTATGATGGACGTTTATTTTGTTGTTAAGTTTATCGTCACTATAGTGACGAAATTTATGATTTCATCTCTATTTCCATTAACTTTGGTTTCTACAGCGACGAAATGCTATGTTCGTAAATTATCTGTTTATCCAAGAAAATTTTGATTTTAACTTATTTGTGGAAATATTTCATGGAACTTTTGAGCCATATGTACTAGTGACAAAGTAACTTTCAACCAAGTGAGCTAAACAAAAGATAGATAAAATCAGGGAAAATTATAATGGCAAAAATTAGCCCATGGGGTGAAATCCGAATTTTTAATATAGAAAATAATTTTTAGAATTTAAAATATTAGTCCAATATTTATTAAAGAGAGAATAAGTTTAGTTCAAATCGCCACTCACACTAGAAAGGAAAAAAATGATTTCTCCCACTTGAATGAACCTTAAATGGTGAGTTCGTCATCAGATTTCTAGTAAAAATCGTGTTGAATCTTTCAATCGCCCTAGATTTCTAGTAAAAAATGTATTGAATTCTTCAATCAGCCATGGTTTTCAATAATGAAGGATTCCCAAGAGTAATTTTTTCCCTCTAATTTCATTAATGGAGGGTTTTCTTTATTTAATCACCCACAATTTTAATTATTTGAGGTTTTCTTAGTCGAATCGACATGATTTTCATTAATGGAGTTTTTAATAGTGATTTAAACCTCCATATTTGAGAAATTCAGTAGTTTCAGTTGTAATTTGTTATTAAGGGCAATGAGGAGAATGATTTCATCTTATATAAATCCTCAGGAATGTGCTTCACCCAGTGAATCATTTTCATCTTTTGCTTCTATCCTGGCTTGGACTCCTTCTATTTTTCAATCCGCTTTGGTCATTTGTTGGCTTTTGGGTGATGGAAAATCACATTATACACAGTTGAAAGGCCCCTATGCACTAAGGATAAAACTAGGTTATGTGCCAATGAAGCTAACACCTAAAAATTTTCTAATCCTAGATCCTCGAGCTTATAAGGCTTTGCACGAAGCTTGATTTCAGTTGCAATTTGACAATGATTGATTGGAAAATGAGTTTCATCATTAATATTCACTTGTTCAACATTTATTGGGGCCTTCAGTCTATACAGAGGTTATTTTATCCTTTTAAGTTATTTCTCCTCTGGTTGGAACTTATTGTGTGGGTTTTGGGAAGCGATTATGAATGTATGCATTGTGTTGGTATTTAGTCAGGAGTTTTATGCCTTTAAACTTTTGCGCAATGGGAATCATAATAATTTAATTCATTTTATTTCACAAATACAACAAACTCTTCTCAATTTGCAACTACTCTAGTGATTGTTAAGCTTGAATCTTTAATAACTAGGGTTATAATTCCTTTTGGATTGATTGTGTTGGCCAACAATATGATAGTTTGTTTTCGAAGGAGTTATACTGATTCAAAATTTGATCATCAATGGTTTCTCTTAAGATTTGATCTTTTTATTGTCCATACATGGTGATAACATAAAAAAAATCATGTGATCTACAGTTTTGAGGATCAAACTAATTTGAACATCCTATATGTTGTTAATATAAAGATCAGAAGTATCCCTAATCTTCCACATGTAAATTTGTGAGCATATGTATTGCTTCTTAAAATTATTCGCTTGCATAGTAGCAAGGATCTTAATTTATCTCTTTTACATATTTCTTACAATCCAAGTGATTGTCCTAGAATCAATTGAGCTTTAAGACACTCAATTTCACTTCTTGGATGAAAATCTATAGGATATATGTTACTCTCTTGCCAATTATATGAATTTGAAAAACACGTCAACCTCAAATCAAGCATATTCATTTGACCATGCCCCTCAGCAAAATAAACAGGTTAATATATGTATGATACACAATAGATGGTTGATAACTCTTCATAATCTGTTTATCATATTATTCCTTGTATGTTTGATACATGAGTTTCTATTAGGGTTAGAGGTACCTTGTTTTAGGGTTTTTGAAGACTTAGAGATCCGGGGCTTGTGGTATTCAAACTCTTGTAGGGTTTAGTAGGTGGGTTATTCAAACTCTTTTGAGATTTTGTAGGTGGGCCCTTTTCCATGTCAAACAGTATCAAACACCTCCAATCCTCAGATCTGGGAGGTTCCTAGGAACTCCTGGGCACTTTGGGACCTCTAAACTGCAAGCTACGACCCTGTACAATATTTATGGAGGAGGTATACTCTAATATTAGTATTTTTTGGATAAACCTTAGTTTTCTAAGCTAATTGTGGTCAAGTACAACAACAACAAGAACATATTTGGGTAGTCAAATCTAGGCATAGACAACCATGTTTGACAGTCAAAGGGGCATGAAGTCAACCCTAATTGTTGGAACAGACAATGGTACTAAGAGGGGGGTGAATCAGTATCATGCACCTTTTAACACTTTTTACTTCTTTAACAAATCATCAAACATGCGTATTTATTTGTTAATTGGTAACCATGTATGCATCAAGATTAGTCCTCATGTCAACTCTTCACCTACTTACAACTCTACCAAAATACTCTACTTATTCTAACAGACAGGTCTCTTCTCTAATCAAATTCAATGTTGCTCTCAATTCTTTTCCCAATATCTATAATGTTATTCAAATTTTCAAATTAGTCCTTGATATTTCCTTACATCACAATAAACTTCTCAATTTCATTCTACTCCAAGATCTAGCTACAAGATCCTATTTTCATATTTGCTCATACATGGTAAACTCTACATTCTCATATTTTCTTTTGGATGATCAACAAATTTGCTTAATCAACGAGGCCCACTCCTGTTCAAACACTCTCTTTTTCAATACTCTTTCAATCTTTCCTCACAATCATGTCTTTTTCAAGGTTTGATCAATCCCTCTCAAGTCCAATATTCTTCAATCTACAAGGTCTTCTATTTCACATAGAATCAACCTCTATTTTGGATCTATTTGTATTTCTTGTCAATGAGGATTCTCAGCAGGTCTATGAATCTTAATCAAGGTCTTCTCAACTAGCTCACTTCATAGTTATAGCCCCTAAAAATTGCTTTCAAACTCATACTTTAAGTCTGTGTCAATTTACGCCTCCAAGGATGCAATAAAAACAATTCTTAAATCTGCAAATACATTCATTGGAATGTGAGCCAAAGGAAACCTAGCAACAGTCACAAAACATGTCTAAAATAATTAAAATTTTGTGCCTTTATCCCTGTAGAAGGCACACAACAAACAACCTAGATCTATAGTCATAATATGCCAAATTTGGAATCCAATTGGAACGTAATTGAATTCATTAAAAGACAAATTTCAAGTACTTGAAGACATTTAATATATGAAATCCATCACTTTCCAAATAGAGGAGCAAATTTTCAGAAAAAAGCATTAGAATGTACTTCCTGAAATATGGATTTCAAGCACATATGATTCATTGGAACTTTTTAACTGGTATTTCTTGTGTTCTTTTTGTTATGGATACTAGTTTGTAGCTCTTCCATTTTCATGTTTTGAGTGTGGATTCTTAAGACATAATTAATGTCATTTGTATGTCAGTTTTTTTTGGCATTTTCAATCTCTACTTTCACTATTTTGTCAAGAGGTTGAAAATTGAAATATATAGTTGCTTCATTTTTCTTTTGGAACCGGATAATAAAATCATAAAATATCTATAATCAAGCTCTAATAGACCACCTCGTTCTAGTGAGATATTAATTTGTTTCTTTATTAATTTATTTATGTGTAGTTAGTATTTATCATCTTCAGTCAATTCAAATGCATTTCCCATTGTGGAAATGAATGCAATTTGAGTTGCTATTGTAATGGAGGGATGTAAAAAATTGCTGAAAATGTTTCTAGAAATTTATCCTTCTCTCAAACATGGAGCTTGTGTATGCATTAAAGTTAATACATGACATTAGAAAACACACTATTACCATGTGAAAACAATATTAATGTGTTGATTTACAAGGCAATGCCAATATTGTTTAAAGGTTTTTTGTCACACGTTGAAGAAGAATGATTGTACACTTTCACATTGATTGGATTTGCTTGCAGATTTTTAGATTCAGGGGTTCAATCAAACACATCCTAGTCTTTGGGATAATCATGACCATGGTTGTAACTATATATTTGCGCATGGTTTCATTGTTTATTGAGGATTGTGGGGAGTTGTATTTGTAAGAATGGATTTTTTCCTTGGATATCCTTTTAAATATGAGGTTTCTCTATCTTATTGAGTTTTTAGCAGTATAGAGTAGCTTATCCACTATTGCATTCATTATTCCGACTCTGCAATCTGATTGCCTCTTTGTGGAAAAATTGTATGCTCGTTATTGCATTTCTTGTCACAAACGATATTTATTTTGTTTCTATGGTATGCAGTGTAAATGTAGCATATTACCAGAATGGATCCATCTTAAACTTGACTCTCTTAAGCACCAAGATGGATCCAATTTCTTGAAGTGTACATATTTTTATTTTTTTGATGTGTAAAAATTTAAGAATAACAAAAAATTATACATCAATAAATTAGATCCCTCTCAAGGCTTACTAAATCTGGGTTTAAGATATATCTATGCTGGTTGTAGTTCAAACATACTAAAATTCCTTAGGATAACAAAGTCTCCCTGCCACTCTTTGAAATGTTTCCAATACAGAGAGATCTTCTCTCACCTAAAACAATGAGTTGGGGGAAGAGCTTCTAAAAGTGATGGATAAGGATTAACCTGTCCTAATTAATGAGTATTTATGGAGTGGGAAGGGGAAGGGGAAGGTTCATCCATATCTAATTCCTTATAGAGTTTAGCCTTCCACTCCTCTTCTCCCTCATCATTCATGAAAGGGGAGTCTAGAGACTTTGAAAGTTTGAAAGGTCAAGTTTTCTAGAGATAAATTGATTGGCTAACCAGTTTGCTACCTAGATAATATATCCTAGACCTTCTTTCATGTTCAAAACAAAACTCCTAGACAGCACAACCTGCTCTATCCAATTTATTTTTCTACTTCTAACCATGTTCCAAGAAGTGTTGTGAATCTTCTCATTCAGATGATATTAACTAACTCAAAGGCCCCTTTCAAAGTTATTAAATCCCAACTGGAGGGTGTTTCAACTTCCAACGTTAGGGATTCAATTTCAACATGGTTATTAATTTTTCAATCAAAGAAACTGACAGACACAAGCAATATATTTCCTTTATGATCTCTGATAAGGCTTCCTTCCCTTGACAAACCTGGATTGACATAAGATTCTCAATCAAAATTAAGCATAATTCATCTAATGCATAGTTGGCACTATCTTTACTCACGGGTCTTAGTGCCTAACCATTATCATGGGCGAGTTTGAAACATTGAAAAATGCACTAACTTCACATTTTATATGGTCACTTCATCTACACCTTATTTCAGACAGAACATAAGGCTTCCCTTTTCAACATATGTCAATCTACTCTTTGTGGGTTTTCATCCTTTCTTGGTGGAAACACTATATATATCAACATTTTCTATAGTACTGGATCCAACACTTTATTTCTACCACTCATTTTTTCAACTTCCTTTTCTAATAAGCCACTTCACACTAGAAGTTGCAAGTTTGATTTACAATATTTCTCTTCAAATCACTTTATTTCTACCACTCATTTCTTTCAACTTCCTTTTCTAATAAGCCACTTCACATTGGAAGTTGAAAGTTTGATTTACAATATTTCTCTTCAAATATGTATATGTAGAACTGAAATCTAAGGGAATCATTTCACCCTTACTACTAGTGAATGGAAGCAAGTAAAACATGCCAAGTTCTGTCATCTTCTCAATGGATGCCAAACTCAGTTTGATGTTGTTACATCAGGATTTTGTATGTTGTTTTAATGACTAATAAAAACATAAAATTGACCTCCTCTCTACTTCCCGAAGGAAGATCCCACCTCTCTCTTCCTTACAAAAGATAATTTATATGTGAAACTACCTTAACAAACTCCTACAAATATTGTGGAACAAATATCTAATAATGAACTCAAACTAGATGAGGTCTTGACACATTTTTAAGAAATCTGGGTAGACTGATTTGCTGCAGAAAACTAGGAATTGTTTGAATACTTGAATAATGATCTTTGAATTTGGAGTTGGTTTGGTTGTTGATCCCTTGCTTCCATATGTGCTTTGTTACTTGTCCACCAAATATTTAAATGTTGCCTAAGATGTTGGATTTAATCCTCTCGTTGTTGATTATATGCCCAGATGTTGGATTTAATCCTCTCGTTGCTGATTATATGCCCAGATGTTGGATTTAATCCTCTCGTTGCTGATTATATGCCTAGAAATCTGGGGCTGCCAAAAATAGTTTGACTTGATGACTCAAGCCATAATTAATTTGCCATCTGTATTTCTTATTTTTGAGACTTTTGATCAATCTAAATTATTGGATGCCAAATAGTCTGTCACCTGGAAAATGGATCAACCTCTTTTGAACTTTCTGATTTTTGAGACTTTTGATCAATATAAATTCTTGGATTCCATATACTCTGTCGCCTGGAAAATGGATCAACCTCTTTTGAACTTTCCTGTTGAAGAAGGTTTACGCTCTGACCAATATTCAATTTGTCTTCTTCAGCAGACATGTGTAAACATAGCAGCAAGAATATCCTTATGTTCAAGATTCTCCTTTCAACACTTAAACCCTTGTAACTGCTTCTTTGAAATCACCAGCATTGGCATCAATCTAAGTTTTCCATTTAATTGATAGACATGTAAAAACATATTGAGCACTTATGAAAAAGAATAAAATCCAATTCCAACTCGGTAACCTACATAAAACTTATAAATATAAAAAATCCTTCTTAGAGATGCTTTGGATTATTATGGATCTGTACCTGTCGAAGTTTATTACGGTTCTTTTCAATTATAGCACAAAATCTATGCAAGCCATTTCTTTTAATCCAGGCTCATTCAACACTTTCCTTCAGCTTGAGTTGTTCAAAATGTAAACACTTTTAGCACTTATGTGCTCTATCTCAGACACTTGAATTCTTTGACAATAATCACCCTGACATTTTTTTTAGCATTGATATGGATCTCAATGTTTAAAACTTGAATACGGGCTCAGGATTTCATTTTCTATCTATGGTATTTGGTACTTGTTTAACCTTGAGGATAGTGATCACTACAAATCTCTCAATCATGAGAATATGGATTAAATACAAGTTTTTAACATAGCCTTCGAGCCACCCCAACACATAATTCAGGCTTCGAAATCCTACCAAATTGATCCCAAAACTCTTTTTCAAAACTCTACTTCAGAATCCTTTAACAACAGGTGAACATTGGCCTTGTTATCACATGATTGCATGTTCATCCTTGGGTAGTCTTCTTTGGATATTTGATATGTCTTTACAACTAAATTAAACCCAATACCAATGGATTACTCTAAGCCTCTTGATAAAACGACCATGAACACCCTGTACAATGTCAAGGTTCTACTATTCAATATTAGCCAATACTTTGCAGTGATTAGTATCAGGATCCACCTTGTTAGAAAAGAAACCAATTTCCCTACAAAATTTGCAAATAATCACCTCATAGTCGGTATTGGCTTCGGTGGTGTTGATATGCTCGAGCTCATTAGTTGATTGCTTTGTGATATTAGACTATGACACTTGAATGCTTAACACATAATCTTGACAGCAGGACGCTTGTTTGGCAATATGGACTCTTTATTAATGACTGATAATGAAAATAGTTAGTCTATGTATTGAACCTCACAAATGATGTATACTCGGGACTTTATTTTGCATTGTATGGATAATTCCCACATGCAATGGACAAACGTGGTTTTAAACAGTTCATATTTATAGTTGTTTCTAAGAATTAGTGACACGTTGTGCAATGGTTTGGGACGTGGGATCCCCAGGGGCTCTCCTGGACGATCTCGATACTTGACTTGTTACTTGGATCTAGTATATGACTTTTACTCTTGAAAGAAAATATGACCCAACTTACCTTTTAACCAACATTTGAAAAATAATAAATGATGGCAAAAGCAAATAAAAATAATAATAATATCCTTTTTTATTTTTATTTTTATTTTGTTCTATCCACAAACAAATTCAGGACATGAATTAAATTTTCAAGTTAGACGTTGGAGTTTAGGTTGGGTAAAATATGTCTACTCACTTGTTTTATATTAAAATATAAAATCTTAATAATAATCTTTTAAAAATCTTTTATATTTAAAATAAAATAATTTTTCTTTTAATTTAAGTGAGATTAGGTAAGACTAACCAAAGAGACTTTTGACAATTCAAATGGAGGGGAAAATAATCAGGACTTTGTTTTCTAAAAGACAAAGACATAATGAGATTTACTAAGCTAAGTTAGACATAATGAGATTTATTAGGCTATGCTTTGGTAGATTTGACGAACTTTGATGCAAAGATTTGAGGCTTGGAAATTTTTTAGTGAAATGGATGCAATCTCGATGAAAGGTTCAAAATTTTGATCGAGACAATTTTAGAGTGCTAACAAAACCCATCATGATTACTTTGACTAATTATCACGGTATCTTTCACAGAAAGAGTTTTAGTAAAAATGTATACAACATTTATAGAAATGTTCCACCAGCAAAATGAGAGAGAACCATTTGAATCCACCATCATTACTGTTGACCATTTGTCAAGTTATCTTTTGTAGAAAGAGTGTTAATAACAATGCATACAACAGTTGCAAAAAGTTTACACCAACAAAATATAAACGAAGCATTTGAATAGCATACTTCATATCCTAAGTTAGGAAGAAATGTAAGAAAATGAGAGCTTTGGAGAGAATAAGATGAAATACAATTAAGTAGTACAAGTACAAAACATGAAGATCTTCAACAAAACATCCTCATAAATTTAGTTATTGTGTTCAACCTCTTGTATTTTTAAAATGTTAAGAGTTCTGGAATACAAATATTAAAGAGCATGCAACTCAATTAAAATTTTATCCATGAAGAAATTTGACCACACAAGAGTATATTTATGAAGTTTTTGGAGGTTATAACAAGATGAAAAAGGTTGTAATGATGTGTTTGCTGATGAGTTTGTATTTACATAGCCTTGATCATTGCCAGTGCAGAAAGGTTGTTTTGATTGTTTTCCTCAACATTCAGTTCCTGGCACTAAAACTTGTCCTAGCTTCTTAAAAGAGAAAGGTCAAATGGGAAAACAACATCACTCCATCCCACATCCATATGTGCTCCCCAGTTTAAAAAGGGAGATAAAATTACAACTAAGTACTAACAAAAAATCAGGGCACACATGGTTGACTTTCCCTGGGTCGGAATAGGGAAACAAGAGGGGCTACAAAAGTGCACATTCCACAACTCTCTAGCTTGAGAATATGGGGAATGGCCATGCACTCCACAACAAACCATCAATGCAGTCAACCAAGAGGAAGAGAGATGAAGTTAGTGATTCTAGGGATAAGACTATTAGTAAAAATCCCAGAGTTCCTCAGCAATTATTAGGAATCCAAGGCATCTTTAGTATAAATATGCTCATCTACAACTTGAGCTAGGGTAGATAGTGGTAGATTTTTAAGTTTCATATATCCATGGTTAGAGAGCTCCAGATTTGAGTTTGTAATTTTGAAGTTTGTTGACGAAATAAAACATTGTTATCTTTCGAAGATAATCAAACTCTTTAAGAAGGGTTTAGCTAGTCCTCTTCAAACATGACCCACTTGAAGAGGTTATTGGTAAATGTACCTCAGTATGTGTCTTCGCATTTGTATTTGTATTTCATTGTTGTTGTCTTCAGTTTTGTACATATAGTGAATGTTTACGTTATTGTGATTATCTTTTTCCTAGTATATAATGGACCTATGGTTGGAAAGATAAATTGTTGTTTTGTTTAGCATGCTATAGATTAGGTTTATTTACAAAACATTTAATTTACTCTCCAGTAATTATTTTATTTCCAAAGCATTAAATTTACTTTTTAGTAATTAATTTCTTTTATGTAGCATTGAATTATGATCAATTTATTTTACTTTCAACACCATAGTTTTAATTTCTAAGAGTTATAGGTTTTTGTATCACCAACTTATGAGCCAAAAGAATTTTATACCTGGATGACTTATGTTGTAGAACACTAGAACCCTTGTCATAGGAAAAGATGCATATAGAACACTTGTAGTTTCCATTTCTTAAAAGAAAGTAATATAGAATCAATTCTACATATCTTTTACCCTTGAAGGTTGCGTAAACTTTGCACAACACCTCAAGAGTCTACAATACCCCTAGTTGATAATTTAAATGTGTTCGTATGGGATTTAATAAATTTTATTGCTACAATTCTTCGGCTCACCACTACGTACTAAGCATATAATCAACAATTCAATTTGATTTTTTAGTGTTGTCAAGGTAGGACAATACCCCACGCAATCCAAATGGTACAACTTGGAGAAAATTTAATCAAAGTTTTGTCATGTGCAAGCTTATGCTTAGCATCCACAACGGGGATCATGGATAACTAAGGGGGTCAAATGATTGAGCACTAGCTAGAACAACGGCTTTGATGTTAGTTTATATATCGTGTGCCAAGTATTCTAGTTGTGCTCACACTGAAGGCCTTGTGCCAACAACTAAACATTTTGTGCTTGTGTCTAAACATTTTGCACCAATGTCTACATGTTCCATGGCAATGGAAAAAAACAACAATGTACCTTGTATCAACGACATTCAGAGACATCGTTCCTACTATCAAGGACAAGGAGTGTCCAAGCAATGCTAGAGTTAATTTCCTGAGACTTGCACAAGTAAGCACATGAAAATAACACGATTAGAACATGTTGACAATCATCAAACACAATTTGTCTCTCATAATCCAATGTGGCATAGTTTTGTCCAAGTTCAATACCAAGCTAGTAAGAATTTTTCTAGAAGATATTTTCTGGCCATGGGGTTCTTTTCAGAATTATGTCCATCAGTAGATTCATTTCCACTTCTTTGTAGTTCTAAATTCTTCTAGGATTATGCTTTCGGAATAGCCTAGGGCGCTCCAATAGAACAACATATGATTAATTGTGCTTCCTAGTCCCATTAACCCATCTTTTTTTTCTTCTTATTGGACATTAGTAAAATAATCTTATCATTAGAGGAAATTTCAACTCAAAATGGGCCTCCTAAAAAAAATTAATAAAATAATAGCTAAAATAATAAAATAATATTTATTAATTTTGGAGGAATAAAAGCAAACAACTACTTTTTTGTTTGTATTTTCGACATATCTCCCCATGTTTTTAATCAAATTTCGAACAAAAGAGCTCGCTGGATGTGGAATTAAATTCCGCATCCAACGAGTACCCACTCGGCATACTTTTGACAGACCTTGCCACCCCAAAAATAAGAAATACATGAAAAAACGTGATGATGACATCATCATCACATTTTTTCAAGTATTTCTTGTTTTTGGGTTAGCGGGGTTCGTCAAAAATATGCCAAGTGGGCACTCGTTGGATGCGGAATTTAATTCCGCATCCAATGAGCTCTCTATATCAAAATTTGAGTAAAAACATGGGGAAATATGTCAAAAATACAAACAAAAAAATAGTTTTTTTAATGATACCTATCCCCAAATTTATATTAAAAAAATGTTTAAGACCTATACGGTATTTCAAATTTAAAGGAATTTCATTGGATAACACATGATGACATGGAATTTGATGTAAAGTTAAAAGGCCCATTTTGAGTTGAAATTTTCTCTAATGCTTATAAACATGAACTAGATTCTTTGCCAAAAGTAGAGATTATTTATTTTGACATTTTCACATATCTTCTCAAATATTCTATGTACATTTTAACTATAAATGAAATCTCTTGTATCCAGGCATGTTCCCCCATGATACAATTGTGAAACTTTATTATATGTTTGCTTATTTTAGTGAGTGCATATTCATTTCTAGCATCAATAAGCTTCCATGATAACCTTCGATTATCTCTAATCTTTGTGTGTCCTTTGAATTTACTTATGGGATCTAGATCAGGCTCGTTATTGATTATTGATTTGGTTGCAAAAAATACTTTAATTTGCAACAAACAAATGTTGTTAAAACTTAAAAGTCTTTGGTGGCAGGGGATGTTGTTCTTGCAATAGAGTTGGGATAGGGTTAGGTGAATAATTTTGCATATCTCTTCACAAAACAGGTGCATCTAATGGGTTGATATATTAATAAGCACTTTGGACATACATGGGATAGATGACCAATTTACTTCTATAACTTTGCTTGTCAATACCAAAGCAATATATGAAAGAACCATGTTCCTCTAACTGCATCTTTGTGGTAAAAATTGTTGAATTATGTTTGAATTTTAATGCTAGTTGATATGACCATCCAAGCATAGGCTCAAAGGACAACTAAGGAACTCAAAAAAACTTGTTAGTTATAGTAAGTAGAATGAATGTTGACATTTGTGTATTTAGCAAATTGAAGTGTGATGACAATCAACATAAGAATTCACGACATACAAGTTTAGAGTGAAATGTAGAATTCACTAATATGACAAAACATTAATTTTTTTATGTAAGCAAAGTTGTCTTGGAGATTCTAAATCCTCATTTCAATGTCGAATAGTATACAATTGCATATGAAAATATTGAGAGAGGATCACTAAGTGCATGGGGCTCAAAAGTATAACAACAAAACAAGAGGAGGGATGCTTTGTATACCAAGACCTAAGAAGAGACGTAAATTCAAAATCAAGTAAATTTTTTGAGATTGTATAGTGGATATGCACGATGCTCTATGTCAAGTCTTCCAAGGGCTATGAATAAAGCTTTGTATCATATAGTGCTCAAAGATACAAGAGGAAGAAATGCTGCGTATAAACTAATCATGCCAAGTGGAAGAAAACTAGAGAGTAAAGTTTCCTAGATAAAATGTGGAAACACTGTAGATATAATGCATAAGAGCAAAAAGTGTAAGTAGGAAGGTCCTATCCAATTATTGGATCTTTTGGCCCTTCAATTGCATGGAGGTTGGAAGAGGCAATGGTTCATCTTGAATTTTGGTTGCATGAAGGTTGAGCAATGTTTCATCTTTCATTATGTTGCAATAGATCATTGTGATCTTTAGTGCCAGTGTTCTTTGTTGGTTATTGGTGCAATAACTAGACTTCTTGGAAAATCCTTATCATGGAGTGTTTTGATTCACTCTACGGTGCTATCATGGTCCTTTAGGACTTGCAGTTGCAAACTTCTTCAAGACCCACAGGGGAGTTGCAGTCTCAATTGTGTTGTGGATATGGCTATGGTTTTCATAGAACCTGAAATAATTCTACAACAGTCTTTGTCAGGGATTAGAATGTTGGGATATTATTTCTATGGATACTGCAAATGGAACTTGTTGTCTTCATCCAAATACTGTAGAATGGGCTTACAGATTTTATCTATGTGGGTTGCAACTAATAGTCTTCAAAGATAATTGCAAGCTTGCAGTCTTGAGAAAAACCGTAAATGAATAGTGTGAACTTGAATTTCACTGTGAACAAGGTTTTGGCTCCACAAGGCATTGATCCAGTTCTAAAATATTCATAAACTTAAAAAATATTGAACCAAAGCTTGCATAATCCTATCAATGTTAAGTTATCAATACCACCCAAAGGTTTGAGGGAGCCTGTTAATGTTGGCCAGAGGCTTGATGAGGCCTACTTATGCTGTGGTCTAAGGATTAAAGAATCATGTTGAATATCAACGACTAATGGGTTGAGGAATCTTACCAATAATTACTACCCAAGGGTTGGTTGGGATTGGTTATGGGATAGGGTCAGCTTATATCAATAAAGACTCGTTGGACTAAAAATCAATTTAGTGCATTTTATATTGTTTGTTTTATTTTGATAGTGGATTTTAACTCTTTCTTTTCAAGAGCCATTCATATTCTTCAACTACATCTAACATGTATGAAACATCTAAGATGACTGTTTTCCAGGTAAAGTTAGTTTTATTTGCATATGTGATCATAATGGATCCATGAAATCCTTTAATATTATTCTGACGTTTTGCTTATGGTCCTCTCATTTATCTTGTCAAATTCATGATTTGTGGGGAGCATTAGCTAAATTTTGTCTGCTTCGCACAACTTTAGTTGGAGTGTTGTAAGAATTAGAAGGCCAACCACAAAGGCACTACTTCCTAATTTTTTCCAAAAAAATCAATCCCTTAGATCGATGCTAACAAGTAAACTACTTATCTAGCTAAAATAAAATGAAAAGAAGGGGGCGATGAGTGAGATTGTTGTTAGAAAGTATTAACAGTGATCCATGCAAACTAGATGTTATAGGAATACTACAATATGGATCTATTATATATTATCTATTGAGTAGAATTTCCATTTCAAGAACAAATAAACATTACAAAAGAGGCACAAAGTATATAATTGAATAAATATTCTCCAAGATTTTAGAATTTTATGAAATATTTTCCAAGACTTTGTTGGAGACATTTACCACCATACACACTCTTTTTTGTCAAATTGGCCTAGTTAAACCACTATCCGAAGTATAATTGACATTAATTGACATCAGTGGAGCATTAATTGACATCATCCAGTCACACCCACGCCTACCTACAGTCAAGGAGGCTAACTTAGCCTTCTCCTACATTCAGGGAGGCTAACTGGAGCACTCTGGGGGTGATCTGAGTGATATTAATGCACATAATTGCTAACTGGTGGTTACAATCAGTTCAAAAAGTCTAGTTAAGGAACCTCCTCTCATTAAATATATTATTTAATGATTATTTAATGATCTGGAGTCAACAGGGGCGCCTCCACCAACTTCTGATGATCAGTTCAACTTCAGTTAACCTCATCGGGGTTCATTGAAGTCATTGAAGCACTAGCACTTGATGGTTGGCTTGCTATGAGATGTGTTTGATCTCTTTTAGTTGAGACTCAATCATTTATTGCACTCCAACTTCAGTTAGGGTTTGGTGAGTCAATTATGGTTTTAGTTAGTGGTTAACTAAGTGTGAACCAATGGCTTATAGTCACTTAAGCTAGACTCAATCATTCAATTCGAATGACCTCCTTAGGTATTCAAATTTCTCACTTATTCAAGCTATAGCTTGACATTGTAATTGTAATTATTCATTGTTTATTGAATATATAGAGTGGCTACTATTGTTGTAGACCGATTACACCATTTCATGAGTTATTTGTTGATTAATTCTTGATGAGATCGATTCTTTGTTCCTAGATCAATATACAAGATTAATATGGTATCAGAGCTTACGGCGGGACGAAGATATATCTCTCAAAAACAAGCTTTTTGATAGATTTCTGCATGAAAAGTGAGCAATAGCTCAAAAATCCAGCATTGCACCAGAATCCAAGGCTTACCACTTAATACCCCAAGTAAAGAACTTGTTTATCAAGCTTCCTTGATTGACTAGGCTGGGTGTGATGAAATCCTAGAATGTGCAGGCTGTCTGACCTTACATTGCCCTTTCTGTTTTGATTTTCAGGTTTCTACAGGTGAAGCATTCGCTCTAGCACATCAAAATGGCCTCCTCAGTAGATCTCTTGACTCCACACAATTTCCACTCATGGAAAAGTGATATGGAGATTCAACTGCGCTTCAGAGGTATTTTTAGAATCACCATGGACACTGAAGATGAGCCCGGATCCGCCATAAAAAAATCAAGATTCTTGAAGAAGAAGGATGAAGCTTTCGGTTTCTTGTACCTCTCTATTTCCCGAGACCTTCTCTTCCATCTTGCGGGATTGAAGACACCAAAATAAATATGGGACAAATTGGAATCTCTATATGGAAAGCATGATGACTTGAGGGTTTACCAGCTCGAAAATGAACTCATGTCTCTCCAACCATCAAATTTCGAGACTTTGAATGATTTCTTCACAAAGTACAAGCATACTGTTTTAATCTTGAAGCAATGCAAAGTGGAGAAGGAGGATGATCAGCTCATCCTCGCCATATGCTCCAAACTTGGGGCCGATTATTCATTTTTTTTTCTACATTTCGTGCAGGGAAGCTCACAACCCCTGGATGGACCATGCCTACACTCAATGCCTTCATTGAGTCCCTAACATGTGAACATGATAAGCTTGTCCAAATGGGGATCATCTGAGCTTCCCGTGATCAAGCCCTACATGTCTCGTGGCCCAAATATCTGAAGGGTAAAGGTAAGCAACAAAAGAATAAAAAAACTAAGTTTGATGCTCCTAAACCTAGAGTTGAAAATCAGCAACATGATGAGTCTTCCAGCTCAAGGAAGAACAAAGGAAAAGGGCACCATGGCAAGGAGAAATTCAAGTGTTCTTATTATAGGAAGGGTTTCCACCCTGAACATGCCTGCATGAAGAAGAATCTTAATGAAGCAACCTCTCTCCTTGAGAGGAATCACATCAATCTTTTGAAGAGATTTCGGAGGAGAGATCAGTAATATCGGGAACCACAGCATGAGAAAGATCATGCCCTCATGGAAAGCACTTCGAAGTCCAAAGCACTGCTGATTGACTCTAGAGCTTCGAACCACATGATGGCTGAAAAAGACTCCTTTTCATCCTTGGAGACTGGCAAATACATTCCCATCCACATGAGAGATGACTCCACCATCATTTCCGAAGGACAATGTACTATAGATCTTGAAAATGGTTTTTTCTCTAATGTTTTGTATGTACCGTCTCTAGCAGCAAACCTCCTTAGTGTCTATTAGATGAAACATACAGGAGTGCCTAAGAGAGTCTCTTTCAGCCCAAATGATGTTGAGATAACAGAAATTGCATCTGGGAAACTCATTGCAAAAGGCCTTGCAAATCATCATGCAAAATCCTATGAGTTCTCTCACTTTGTTGCGGATGCAAAGCCCACCGCTCTACTAACTCATGGAAATGAGGTTAGTAGGCTATGGCATGAGAGGTTTGGCCATCTTAATTTCAAATATTTGCAGCAATTACAGAAAAACTCCATGGTTGAAGGCCTCCCGGTCATTAAGGCAACCACGGGAATTTGCAAGGGCTGTGTGATTGGAAAACACCCTGAGCACAAGTTCGATCAGGGGAAGGAAAACTGAGCTACAAGCATATTGGGGATGATACATTCTGATATCAGCGGTCCGATGCCTGTCACATCCATGAATGGATCAAGGTACCTCCTTACTTTTATTGATGATTTTTCAAGGTATCCATGGGTTTTCTTTCTAAAAAAGAAATCAGAAGTATGTGAAAACTTTTCTAAATTGAAGGCCTTGATTGAAAATGCCTTTGGGCTTAAGATCAAGATCTTGAGATCTAATAATGGAGGGGAGTATGTCAATAATGAGTTATTGTACATATGCTCCCAAAGTGGTATTCAGGTCCAACATTCAATTCCCTACACTCCCCAGCAGAACGAAGTAGCGAAAAGGAAGAACCAGTCTCTCAAGGAGATGACCACCTCTATGTTGGAATCTAAGAAGCTTGCTGCAAATTTGTGGGTTGAAGCCATGCATGTTGTAGCATACATTCAGAATAGGGTGCCTCATTCATTTTTGAAAGGGAAGACCCCTTTCGAAGCATACTTTGGACACAAGCCGGATGTGTCGAACCTACGGGTGTTTGGGTCCACTGCATGGGCCTGGATTCTGCTTAATAAAGAAGGGCTTTGCAACCGCAAAGCATAGAATTTCTATTTATTGGGTATCCTGATGAATCTAAGGGTTTCGAGCTGCTGTATATCAAGACCAAACAGATCATCGAGAGAGAAGTGTCAAGTTCGATGAGCCTCTTCAAGAGGTGGAAATAGTGAAGGAGAAAACTGTTGATTTTCCTTCCTATTCTACTGATTATTTGGATGATGAAATTGGGGGTGATGACCCTGATTTGGATCCTCTGATTTCTGATATCAGTGTGCACCAATAATCAGAACCTGAAGTGCTTGACAGACACTCTCCTCCGCAGAATCATCTTCCTACATGGGCTCGACAGACACTTTCCTCCGCAGGAGACAACATTGGAAATCCGGATGACACAAGGAGAACCCGGTCTGATTTCCAAAGAGCAGGTATTTCGCTCTCTTGTCCTGATAATTTGCTATTTGAAACTTGCTATTTGATGATTAGTTCATATCCAAAATCCCACTACCATGCTCAGAATGATCTGAGATGGCAAGTTTCCATGGATGAAGAGATGAATTCTCTTCAGAAAAACACTACTTGGGAGCTAGTTTCTCTTCCTCCGGGAAGGAAATTGGTTCAATGCAAGTGGGTGTTTCGGATAAAGGTTGCTACTGATGGAAGCACCTACAAATATAAGGCAATTCTGGTAGCAAAAGGTTTCTCTCAGTTCCAAGGAGTGGACTACCATGAGACCTTTGCACCGGTTGTACAATTGGACTCCATCTGCCTTGTTTTGGAAATTTCAGCATCCAAGCACTGGGAGGTGCATCACATGGATGTTAATTCAGCCTTTCTACATGGAGATCTTCATGAGGAGATATACATGAAGCAGCTTGAGGGCTACATCACTGATCCATCTTTGTTTTGCAATCTAAAGAAGTCACTATACGGGTTAAAACAGGCCCCAAGAGAGTGGTATTCCAAGATGGATGCCTTCCTTCTCTCGCAAAACTTTCAAAGATGTAGATCAGATCCAAATGTGTATTTACAGCAGCATGATGGTAATATAATTATCATTGTTTTATATTTTGATGAATTACTGATCATAGGTAGCACAGTTGCCTCCATTTCAGCCATCAAAACTGCTCTCCACAATGCCTTTGAAATGAGTGATTTGGGGCTTCTAAAACAATTTTTGGAGCTCGAAATCGAGCAAAATTCTGATGGGATTATCGTCACTCAGTCCAAATACACTTCATATCTATTAATCAAGTTTAACATGGCTGAATGTAGGCCTACACCATTCCCTTTCCTTTTAGGGATCAACCTTGAAGAAGGAAAAAGCACACCTCCCATGGACTGCACTATCTATCGACAACTGATTGGTAGCTTGTTGTACTTGACACATTATAGGCCTGATATTTGTTATGCCATGAATATTGTATCAAGATACATGCAGCAGCCTCATTATCTTCATTGGAAGGCAGCTAAGAGGATCCTCCAGTATATTCAGGGAACCAGGACCTACGACATTCACTATGCTGCAGACTCCAAGCTAGAGCTGGTTGGATACACAGATTCCGATTGGGTGGATGATTCTATTGATCAAAAGTCAACTTCCAGATATGTATTCATGTTTGGTGGTGGCCCCATTTGCTGGTCAAGAAAAAACCAGGCTTCCATAGCACTATCTTCAACAGAGGCCGAGTATCGAGGAGTGGTGAATGCTTGCATCCAAACAGTTTGGTTGCAAGGCATTCTTTCAAAGTTTGATCTTGGTGGTAATTTTTCCACTGTCCTCTTTTATGACAATCACAGTGCTATTAAGATATCCACGGATCCAGTTACTAGGCAGAGGACCAAGCATGTAGAGATTCACATGCACTACATCAAATGCTAGTGCATGACAGGACCATCATTATGCAATACTGCCCGACTGATGAGCAGATTGCAGACATCTTCACTAAGAGCTTTTCAAAAAAGAGGTTCACTTACCTCCATTCACTGTTGGGGGTGAGTTCATCAAGGTGATTCAGACTACTTTCAGTGTTCAACTTGAGGGGGGGGTTTTCCCACTGGGTTTTCCCTCTTTTCCTCACTTAGTTTGTTTTGAGCTTTGTTTCAGTTTCAGCATTGTACAGGGTGATCCATGGCCTTATTTGTCGGGGCCCTAGCATTTTTATGCATTTTTGTTTTCTAACTCCTCCTGAGTATAGCTTAAGGGGGGGTGTTGGAGACATTTACCTCCATACACACTCTTTTTGGTCAAATTGGCCTAGTTAAACCACTATCCTAAGTATAATTGACATTAATTGACATCAGTGGAGCATTAATTGACATCATCCAGTCACACCCACGCCTACCTACAGTCAAGGAGGCTAACTTAGCCTTCTCCTACATTCGGGGAGGCTAATTGGAGCACTCCGAGGGTGATCTGAGTGATATTAATGCACCTAATTGCTAACGGGTGGTTACAATCAGTTCAACAAGTCAGTTAAGGCACCTTGTCTCATTAAATATATTATTTAATGATCTGGAGTCAACAGGGGCGCCTCCACCAACTTCTGATGATCAGTTAAACTGCAGTTAACCTCATCGGGGTTCATTGAAGTCATTGAAGCACTAGCACTTGATGGTTGGCTTGCTATGACATGTGTTTGATCTCTTTCAGTTGAGACTCAATCATTTATTGCACTCCTACTTCAGTTAGGGTTTGGTGATTCAATTAGGGTTTTAGTTAGTGGTTAACTGAGTGTGAACCAATGGATTACAATCAGTTAAGCTAGACTCACTCATTCAATTTGAATGACCTCCTTAGGTATTTGAATTGCTCACTCATTCAAGCTATAGCTTGACATTATAATTGTAATCATTCATTGTTTATTGAATATACAGAGCGACTACTATTCCTATAGACTGATTACACCATTTCATGAGTTATTTGTTGATTAAATCTTGATGAGATCGATTCTTTGTTCCTAGATCAATAGACAAGATTAATAGACTTTACAAGGTTTTATAATTCAATGGAAGATTCGCCAAGAGTTTACAAGACTTTATAATTTTATGAAAGATTCCCCAATGTTTTACAATGTTTTATAATTCAATGAAAGATTCACCAATATTTTATAATTGAATGAAAGGTTCGCCAATATTTTAAAGGATTACTAAATTTATGAAAAAAATTGCCAAAAAATGATATATACATATCATGTTCTTGAAAAAATAGCCATTAACATTTCCTATGTATCATGGGAATTCGCCCAATTATTATACATATAAATCTATTGGGGTTCTTAAAATCATCCCTAGATAAAAGTTACAAAAGATAATTGTTTTGTTGTTGGAATGCACTTATCCAAAAAAATCTTGTTTTCTCAATCTTTGAATTTGCACATTAAACATGACATAATGGGAATGGAAAAGAGAATAAGTCATCAATAAAACATTTTATATGCCCACTATATGTTATCTCTCTTCAACATTTGTGTTACAGTCCACAAATACTATTTTGGCTCATTTTCATGATATTGCAATCAATCATATCTACAGGGAGCATAATAAATATGTTTACTCTCTCTCCAAATAGGCACTTTCTACCGAGGTTGATCTTCTGCTATGGGAAGAAAGTATTGAAGGAACTTAGGTGGAAAAAGGCTCAGCCTATTTTTTGTATTCTGAATATGTTGATACTTAATAGTTACATCATTTTTTTTGGCAAAGTTCTTTGCTTTCAATCTATTTTATATGGTATTTTTGTCTTTGATGATTGGCACCTTTGTTTGTGCTCGAAATTGTTTTTTGGAACTTGATTTTGGGAAGATGTTTTGCTGTAGTATTCATTCAAACATTACTCTGATGAAAATTGATGTATGGGAGATGTACTTTTTAATTCTAATCAATAGCAAAAGTACAATTTTTTCTGCTTGAAAAAAAATCATTTTTTTTGTGGAACTCAAAAACAAAACAAAAAAAATGTGTGATCAAAAGAAGAGAAAAACATATAACAAACAAATCAAATCATATAAAACAAATTAAAATATAAAAAATTATGACCACTCAATATCACCAAGTCAATATCTCAACCTCCTTATCATAAATCTTGTCACACAGGCACACACACACATAGAACACATGTGTAGTCATGTTCTAAGTTTTTAATCTTTTCTGACTATATTTTATGTCTTGTTTTCTTCTCAGTTCAGTTCTAAATCTATAAAGAAAATCTTAAAATCAGATATATTAGCTATAGAAAATGATTAATATGGGTGCCATTAGATATTTAAAGGTGTTAAATCTATGTATAGATTCAAAACACAATTTAAAGACTTCTAAAATTGGATTTTACCAAATTTTTTTGCCCAATTCCAACCAAAATTCACAAAAAAAAATCCAAAACATAAAGTAAAGACTATTCCTTTAGCTTATATAATTAATGCATTCATAAAAAATTTAAGAAACATATTTGATCTTAACAAAAAATGAAAACATTTTATTTCAAACACAAAAATGATTGATTATATATATAATTAATATTAATGAATGAATTCGTGATGATATATACATTTTATCTTAAAAACAAAACTGATTTTATATATAGGCTTTTAGATATTATCTCAGATTTGGATTAAGTAGCTAACTATACCTATTGACAATTCAAAACACTTAACTAATTATACTAATTTTAAAATGTTTCTATTATTGTATTTTATTTTCCCTACATCGATGTACATGTTAATGTTAATCATGTTAATCTCTTTTAAGTACATCCATCTGCATGTTAATGATCAAACACCTTTCATAGTCTAAGGAATGCTGATATTTGAGAAAATAGTGATATACGTCACTATCTCACAACAAATTTATTAACAACCCAGTGATGCTAAGTGAAAAATGTGGCTTCTCTCCTATCACCCGACAACATCGGTGCCAAGGCAGCTTTCAAGTCGCACCATTCATATTTTAGTTTGGTGTTTCATCTTCTACATATCCATGTGAAGGAGGAGCCTACACAAAGAACGACTCTGTTGATGTGGTTTATTGTTCCGTTAAATGGTTCCTGAGGTTATTTAAGATCATTGCATATTTGTGGAGAAGGTGAGACAACCTGTGGAGATCTAGATCTTCCACAGAGATCATTGAGTGAGTTGTGATAGGCTTGAAGGACGAAATCGTTGAAATTGTGTGAAGACGCCTAGAGACTACGTGTAGAGGATGCAGTGTGGAATACTGAAGTCATGGTTGCTTTAGATTCTGAGAGGAGTCGCCTTATTAGCCACGATCCACTATACTAAGTGCTAGAGAAGTAGTAACTAAAGGATGTGGTTGCTTTTTTTGATAATCTTTAATTCTTGTGTTGGTTTTCTATTTGTGAGGAGTTTCCTTAATAGTATTAAGTGGTTATATGGGTCTTGGTCAAATTCTTAGAAAAGCATTTAAAAATGTTTGTTGTACCTTCAATATCATTATGTAATGGGGGTGTATGTAGATATTATCTCAACATCTATCAACTATATTTAGCATATGTTAATCATCTCTCAACTCTATATATTGGAGTCTCAATGTATTGTAAGATATAGTATATTATAATAGATTTTAGTTTGTGTGTTATAATGTCTCCTTTCTCATTTCTATTAGGTTCAAGTAAAAATATCACAGCAGATCAAACAATTCCCAAAAAAGAATCCATTCGGAAAGGCGGTTCTGTCGAGTTGAATAGTAAATTGGACGTATGTAATAAGACATTTGTCGATATAGTTTGTTAGTAGACTAGCATATCTATATAATTTGTGGTTGGATCATGTAGATAAAGATCAAATGGTTAAAAGATATTATGGTATGGAAGACAATTTGGAATTTTTTAATTCCTCCTTTTTTTTAGTTAAACACTTTATCCATGCTTAGCTACATGTTATCAGGTACATTCTTCCTATTGTTCATTTATCAACTATCAATTATTTTTTATATTCTTTTTCTTTTTATCTGGCATTCTTCTAGTTATCTCCCATGAACTTGTTAGTTATCCATTCATCAGCTATGATTTATCTATGTGTTGCTACCAGTTATCCATTCATCTAGCTACCAATTATTTTGTATATTTTGTTTTATATTAATTGTTTATTTCGAATTTTAAACAGCTGTCAGATAGTACACTTATCTCATCCTCATCCATAAATGAAAAGCATAGGAGGTAGTCCACTCCAAATCTAAAATAAAAACTTTTATCGACATAAAGATAAAAAGTTGTAAAACGATGATCCAGTTGTATATATTTGTTTACATTGTAATTCCATTATAAAATTCTAAATACCGTCAGTATGTAAGAAGGAAAGGCATGCATCGAAGGCATACTATATATTAAACGTCCACTGCCGGGACTTTTCAAATACAAGAAACGAGTGGATTTTTCCAAAGGAAAATATATTTTTTTTCAACCAAGGATCGGACCTCGCTTGCTTGGCCATCGTGATTCATAGGAAGTGTTAAGTGGTTTTTATAATAACAGTAAGGTAACAATATTTCATCAAACTACTTAACAATAATAATCTTCATCAAACTACTTTAGCAAATAACAATCTTTTATCACAACTACTCAAAACAACTTAAATTACTTTGACAAATAACAATCTTTTAATAATTCTCACACATTGAAATAACGTTATAAGTTCTAAAAGTTCATAATCCTTTGTTCCTCAAAAGCAAGATTTGAGGGAGCCATCGGATAACGCATCGGTAAGATGGCGGGGGACCCCATTGACTCGATGTCCAATTATGAGGTCACCCGTAGCCCCTTGATTCCAAGGGAATATCAGGGGTGGTCTGTTCGATGAAAGAAAGCTATGGAAACCAAGCTTGAAAAATTACACACAATCTAAATGTGATGGATGAAATAAGTGATAATTTACTATTCAACTAGGTTTATGTGGATGTTAATACTTAATTTTTCTACCAAAACCCATTGATTATGACACCCCTATTTGTTATTGATTCACCTTGTATTACCTAAGTGCCTTGCAGTTTGTGTGTAGTTTAAATAAGTAAATTAAACAAATACATAATGCCATTCAGATTTAGATTCAATCTATCACACTCCTATAGTCTTAATGTCATTGAAACCCTCTCTTTCAATTGGTGAATTAACATATTAAGCTTCATTAATATTGAGTATTGCTTTTAAATTTTTTATTTGTCAAAATAAAAATGTCTAATGAAAATAATAGTAATGATAGTCATATAAATATATTTGTATATTCTTACTATTATAGATTTTTTTAAGTGCTATGTATAAAGTGGCGATGTCCCTCCAATGCAAGCTCAGAAAACATGAATTTGTTGGACATGTTTAGTAAACAATTAAAAGAAAATGTGATGGAAATGAATTCAAGACATGCTAACAATTTGGCATGAAGTAAATTCAGAACAATTTAGCATTGCAACATAGGAAAACAAGGTAATTTTTTTTTTTTATATGATTAATGTTTGGCATTAAAGAACATGAGATTGGTTTTGTGTTGTGTTGGAAAATAAGCAAAAAACTAGTAGCTTCACATCATAGCTATGTTTAACTCAAAATAAATGAAGAAAAAAAAATTATAATATGAGGTTGTATTATTTTCTTGTTGTTGTATATTTTAAGTTAGGAGAGAAAACACTAAGACTATGCTAGTTTGAATGCTATATTTTGTTCAATAAAGGCAAAGGACGACATTATTCTGAAGAATAGCTTTAAAACTAGAAGGAAACATAGATTGGGGAAACACAAAACATTATTGGACAATAGTTTGGATTATGAACAATATCAAATATTGTCCAATAGCTAAACTTCCAAATGAGAGAAGACTTGCACTAGAGAAAAAAAAGATCTATTGAACAAAATCAGTTTGGATTATAATCCAATGTCTTTTACATTTATATGTATTTGTAGGTCATGCCTACACAAAGGGGTACAACATAGTTCAGAGTTAGAAAAAGAAGGCTAATAGATGGGCCTAGATTTATGCTGGCTCATGAATTGCTTTCCATTTCCTACAGTTTAAATGTCTTGGCAACTTTAACTTGTTCTGATGTAAGTTCCAAAGTTTGCACATAGTAAATTTTAAAATTTGTTATAGCTTTCTCTATGACATCCAACTAAAAAAGGAAGTAAAAAACAAGTAAAATAATCAGAAGTCAGAAATGTCGAGTTCTTTGTTTGTTTGAATTTACAAATGGTTTTGAAGCATGCATGTACCTTAAGAGCTAGTTATGCAGTAGTGCCAAACAATTTTAGGAGTAGCAAGAAATGAATCATGTACAAGACGTGCAAGCTTCATTCTATTATATGGAAACAAGGAAAGAAAACAATAAACCAGGGCACATAGCATTTTCTCTTTTCATATCACTATGTTTATAAACTTTATGGAGAAAAAAAACTATAACTATGCAATGAACCTCTTAGTACTCGCCCTTGCAATCTTAAAATGAAAACCTTATATGTTTGTTTAAACTATTAGTTTATTTCCTAAAACTTTCCAAATATTGTTTTTTTTCCTACTTTCTTAAAACTTCTAGGTGTTATGGTATGCATTTCGTTTATTATTAAGTTTAAGATTGGCTCTTTTTGATATCTTAAATCTTTAAAATAGTATTTATTTCGAAAATTTGTTTTATTATCAGTCTTAAATTTAAATAATTGCTCAAAGTGTGAGACAACTGTAATCACCACATTTCAGCAACAAGTTATTATGAAGATGCATGTGTTAGCGATGTCATATTGCTAAGAAGGACAGGTGTTTAATGTCATGATTAGATCATAAATCATAAATAGATATGATCTTTGAAGTTCATAGCTCCCGCATGTTCATTGAACAATGTCTCGATGTGATTTCATACTTCAATACTATAAACTTCTGCAATCTTTACGATTTTAATGGGGGTTTCATTCCAAAAAATGCTAAATTAATTGCATGAAATAAGCTTAACACCTAGAAATGCATGTTTCATTAAAATCTGCTGAGATTATGCTTTGTCTAATAATCATAACCTAGTGTGTATATGTTAACAACATGAAGAAGATGTGCAGAAAACCATGCAAGTTTGAACTTGTTAATACTCAGTGGGATAAAGAGCACCCATAATGCACGTAAATGTTTAAATATGTTGGTTGGTTAACTTTCTTTGAAAATATTAAAGGGTATAATGTGGAAGTTTCTCGGGAATTTTCTAGGAAATTTACAGGTACTCAGGTTAATTTCACCATACTAAATTTTGAAGTTTTTGAAACTTTCATTGTAGAGGCAACGAGTTTGCCTATAGATGGTGAGAAATGGTTCAAAAAATTCTCTTTTGAAGCATATTTAAGCTTGTTTCTCATGCCAGGATATGAAACCTTAGACTGGAGTAAAGGCATTCACTTTAGTGAGTTAAAGGCAGAATGGAGATAGGTTTTAGGTATTATCAAGAGATATGTAACCTGCGAGGATAGGTTTGGCACAATATACATGTATCATTTGTGTTTCCTTCTTCATATTACAGGGACATCAAAATTGAGCCTACCCTCATATCTATTTAAAAGCTTAGCCAAGCTGGCTATGAGAGTGAAAAATCATCCAAATCATTCATCACACAATATTTTTCACCATGGTATAATTAAGTTGTTGATTTTAAATGAATTGAAGAGAAAGAATTGGACCACTACATGCATGGCATAGGATTAACTCCATCCTAGTAAGATATTGTAATCAAATGCTGAATCAAAATATTCCACATCTGCGTTCACATTATTCCCTCCTAACTCAATTGGAAACCCCAAGATGATCCCTTTTGGTTGGAATAAATGTATGTCAAAGGCTTGCAGCATCGTAGGGGAAGGGGCCAAAGTAGGGGTACCCAAAGCTTTCCAACAAGATGTAGTGGCATGACACATGTGGAGGCTACTTCATCAACAACAGTGTGATAAATGGTGACCCCTTGTGACTTGACTTTGATTTGGAATGCCACTTGAGGGGGAAGCCTTGGTGTATACTTGTCTAAATTGAAAGCAATGATATTAGTGTCACACAAGTCGATGCCACCGATGACACTCAACAACTCCTCCTTATTCCTAGGACAACTTTGGAGCACTTTTAGAGATGACATGGCGCAAGAGAATTGCGTCGAGTCTTATACAATGTTGTAGTGTTGGGCATCTCTCAAAATAAGGTTAGAACTCTTAACCAATCCATTAGGAAGGCGAGGGAATGGATCGTGAGTAGAATTCTCAATGTGGAGAGAATCATCAGGTTATGAGGCGATGATCTCACCAATGGCTGAATGTCTACCTGAGGAATCATAGTTCTTAGAGAATGTTTGTAAAGTGATTTCTTATAAGAACACATATGCATTGGATGAAGGACCCCCAAAATGGTGTTGGTCATGTGTGCCCCCTTGCAAGGGTGTGGGAGGCGTCATTATTATTTGTTGTTGTTTTTTAGGGAAGGGGTAGGTAAGGACAATAGATGGGGAAGGATTTCCACCTTACACCAAATACTTGTGAACATCCTCCATGAGAGGGAATAGGTGAGTAGAGTGGTCACCCTGGTAAAAAAAACATGGGTAACAATTTTTCTTTTTACCCACTTCCTCTTTCGCAGGAGCATTAGTGGGATGGAGTTTTATCCCTTAGCCATTGTTTTATTTTTATTTTTATTTTTTGCTAGGGGAATCGACAACTAGATATTGGGTTGGTACTTGCATGACACGAGGTCCATGGATCTAATCCTGCTACCACTATACCCCTAGGTGCCCCACACACCCTGCAAGCATGGGACACGAGTAAATCCAGGTGTGATTTGAACTCGTAACCTCCAATTTACAACATGTCACTTCATAAAAAGTGAACCGCCAATGAGCCGGGTAGGATTATGCTTCCTGCAACAACTAGAAAGTGAAATTCTAGTGCTGCCACTTATCAACCAGCCTTCTACAACTACTCATTCCTCCTAGTGGGTTAGTGAACACACATTCAACAGTTGTCCTTGGACATGTGTCTCTTCTATTTAATTATTAAAATAAATAATTCTTCAATTACAACCATCCTTGACCAACTTGGTCATAAAAACTTCACAATAAATTTAACATAATGTTTTCTTAAATAAATAAATAAGATTATTTTTCAGTTCTAGGTGTGTTACAACCATGATGTAAATGAAGTATCCTGTTCCAAATAAATGATATATTTATCATACATAACTACATCAATTTTTGGATGATGATAACAATTACATATCAAAACAAATCACCAAAAAACATTTTAGTTTTGAATGACCTTTACAAAAAAATATATCGTAAAACAAGTACCAAACCCAACAAATTTAAGCCACAAATAAAATTGACGAACTTGAAAATATGAATAAAAAATATACGAGTCGCAAACTTATCAATACAAATAAAATAATATACCATAAATCTTTGGACAACTCTACAAGAATACAACCAAAATAATTACCATTCCATTGCACCCCATCATTATAATGAGTGTGCATTCATTTATATTACCAACATAAAAAACATCAACAATAACAGACATAAAATATGAACATATACACTCTCATTAACACCTTAGATCTAATAATAATTGCAAAGCAAGATCTTAATAAAATCAAATTTTAAGCAACTGGGTCAAATTCAGTCTGAATATATCAAATCCATGTGACATCTCTCCATCAAGAGTAGAATCTACTAACAATATATAAATGACAGTATATAGTTTAAATATGACAAGGCATAAAATAAAACATATATTTTGATCTCTATAACACTTGCATGGAACTAATAATCCTAGGATAGAATAAAACCCTAATAACATTGAATGAGCCCTATGAATCTAGAGTTCCCTACAATTCAACATGCCTAATAAAATCAGATAAAAGGTAAATTTACAATATAATAATATATTGTAACTGTGGATAAAAAACATAAAAATCATGCCAAGTATGATTATTGGATAAAAAGTGTTATGTGAGTTTGTATTATCTGATAAATTGCATATGTGGAATTCCCCTTCAAGACCCAAGCTTTTGGAAATGGATATTTTATGCAAAGATTAAAATATCAAGAAAAATAAGAATGAAAAGTGGAATCGTATCAACCATAACCTTCACCCTGCAAGTGCAATCCAATGTGGGTGAACTATGTATCATTGTAGTTATAGCACAAAGAAACCCCTATTTTCCCTTTAATATCAGAAATCGAGGGCTCAAAGAAGGTATCACATGAAATTGACTAAAAATACACAAAAATGCAACCATATTCCTGGATTACAAGGAAAATGGAGGGAGATTAGGATCGAAAGATAGATTGGAGGGAGATTTTTCTAGGGTGAAAATATTTTTTTTTCATTTTCCCCATTAATATATTGGAGGCTAATCATTTTGGATTTATTTATTTTCTAATAAATATTGGGGGAATATATTTTAGCTGAAAAAAAACTTTTCCATATAAGAAAATAGAACACTAAATTTTGGTAACCCCCCTACTATAGCCCATGGGCTATATATAGCCCATAAATTTATCCATGGTAAGGGATTTCTTTCTCACATCTTATGTTTGGGAAACATAGTAGGTGTATGAAATATTAACAGTAAGGAAAGCAAAAATTTAAATATTAATATAGTGGTTTTTGAGAGATTTTTTTACTGGAAATTGGGGAAAAACATTTACCAGAAAGTTGTGCATTAATCTTCAAGAGAAAAACATTTACCTAAAATTGTGCACTGATTTTTCCAACAAGTCCTCCTCCTTGTACACTCGGATTGAGCAAGGCCTCAAACTGGGAATATAGAGGAGAACATTGTTCTCATACTAAGATGATAGAGAAGAACACAGTTTCCATGTTCAGTGACCCTTTTTCTTGTGTACTTGGTTTTAGCAAACAATTTACCATTTATGTGTTAAATAAAAAACGTAAACACTTTAACCCATCTGTGAGAGGAAAGTGTTAGATTCTTACATTTCATTGACTCTCTTAAACCACTACATTCAATAGAATATACATCAATCCATGCTCTCTTAAACCTCACTTTAGATTACAAAAATTAACATTAAATATTTATGCAACTCTTAGTAACTCATAACATATAGAGAGCCCGGTAGGAACCTTTCAAGTCAAAAAGTCTAAGTGAACTTTCCAAAACGCATCATATGTGAATGGTAGGGTTTTTTCCTCTATTCACACTCCCTAAATGACCTTCCATGAGCACTCAAATTCCAACATTGGAAGTATGCCAAGTTGTTTCAAGTACGACGGGTTGTTCGAAGATAGACTTTTCGTGGTCCCCGAGACAAGTGCGGGATGCAATTGGATGTTCTCATTGAACAACACTCGTGCACTGCCTCAATGTGAAAAGTCCATCTAGAAAATAAGTTTCGAAGTGTCTGACTGACCTGTCGACGCCGCTAGTAATGCTATAGAAAATGAAGATGCAACATCTATGATTAATCACATTTATTTAAATTATAATGTCAATATAAACTGCAGGTTCAAGGAAAGCTTCACCGATTATTTTCAATTCAAAATATCACAGCAGATCAGGCAATTCCCAAAAAAACGCGTTAGAAAAGACAGTTCTATCGATTTGAATAGTAAATTCGACGTATATAATAAGGAACCCATCGACTTTGAAAGACATGTCGATATCATTGATTAGTAGAAGATGAAGAAAGTTGTGAAGTGATGATCCAATTGTATATATTTATTAAATTCCAATTTCAATATAAAAGTCATGCTAATGTAAATACCATCTGTATACAAGAAGGAAAGGAATGCATCGATGGAGCACTATAAAACATCCACCTCCCCGCCTTTAGAAATCCAAGAAACGAGTGGCGTGGAGTGGAGGAAAGGTTTTTTGTAGGAATAGAATACCATGAGCCTCTTCACAATGATGAAGTTTGCAGCGATTATCTGCCTCACTGCAATCATGTTTGGAGTAGTTGAGACTGCGGCTCCAAAATTTCCAAGTAGCAACAAACCCTTCAATAGAAATGTGGGAAACTTGGCCGAAAGTAACGTTAGATTTTCCCCTAATGGATATTTATTTCAAGGGTTAATCATTCCAACCTCCTAACATGACGTGAGAAAGTTTGATATCTCAATCAATTAAAGTCGATGCCAATCACCTACACTTTTTGAAGCGCACATCAGGGATGATTTTAAGGAACCATACTTATTTAAAAGTGTACAAATGCTGGAGAATATTACCAATTCTTAAAACGCTAACTATAAAGTGATTGGCGATATTTTTCAAAAAATATTTTAATTTCCAAGGATTTTATATTGTTTATATAATAACTTGATGATTTTTAGGGTGAAAAAAATTTTACCCCATCAAAATTGGGTAAAACAGGGCTTCAAAAAATGCAAAATGGTGAATCTTTTTTGGGAGAAAAACATGGAAAAATATCCCACTCGGCTAAAATTTGCCGCTAAAAATATCCCTAGCGCACTTCTCGTTCGTTCAAAGTCGACGAAGAAGAGGAAGCCAATGTCCCTGTTCAGTCGGCATTGAAATTAAAAACAGGGGGTACATAATACAAGTCGATTTTGGGACACCGAAGCAAAGCATGTATACACTTATAGACATGGGTAGTGATCTACCTTGGATTCCATGAAATTAATGCCAGAACTGTGACTCGACTGTTGCTTCACCTTTCGACCCCACAATGTCTTCATCATATGAATCACTAGCATGTGATTCAGAACCATACCAAAAAGGAATTATTTCATCATATACGTATTGCGAGATGGAGTCAGAATGTGAATTTGATCTCAAGTATGGAGCTGTCTCTCTCACCAATGAGGTTAGCAGTCTACTAATTTCTTCAGATACAATCACTCTTGACTCAACAACTTCTTAATTTCTCATTCAGTTGTGCAAACGTCATCAACAAATAAATTACATCAATGTTGGGGCTTATGGGATTGGGAAACGAACCTCTTTCATTATTGAATAATCCCACCACCACTGAATTATTTGGAAGCACATTTTCTTATTGTCTCCCAATCTTGGAGTTGTCTGCATATCTGGGATCCCTTGTGCTTGGGAAGGAAGATACCACATCCACTTTCGATTTGCAATTGACCACACTGCTAAAAGATCCTTCAGTCTCGACATTCTATTAGGTGAATCAGCGTTGGGGATACAGTCGTCTCCGTCTAGGAAACAAGTATAGCCAATGGAGGAGGAACGATCATCGACTAGGGAATAACAATCACCTATATTTCAATTTTAGATTCCTCCTTCTTCCAAACCAATTATAGTAGCATCATCTATTGTTTTCCCTTTCGGCCACATAAGAACTAAACCATCTACAAAGGAAACTCTAAATCCTTTCCTATATAGATCTGAGATAGAAAGAAGATTCTTCTTCAAACCTGGAACATATAAGAGTTCTTTCATCTTCATGTGAACTTTCCAGTTTTTAATTTGTAAGAGCTATGTTACTAGAAATGAGAAACGGGAAACGAAATGAGAAACAAGAATGGTACAAGAAACAGAGTTTATAGGTTTCGTATATAAGAAATGAGGAGAGAGAAAAACAACAAAACAGAAGGCTCCCATAAATATAATTAACAAATTTAGTTATATTGAGCAAATCTATTTTGCCATATACCATATTTTCAGATTTGGGTTTAGGACAATGATTGGTGCTTGTCTTTAGCAAAGTAAAGAAGCACCAATCTTTTTAATTTCATACATGAAATATATTCCCATCATCCTTTTATTTTTCTAAATTGCTATGGTTATAAATTCTTATTGTTAATTGTCATGCCACATACCTCACATACTTCACTTGGGCAAGTGCATAAGCATTTGTTCCATGATCCTAGGTTTAATTTTATGCTCCCATTATAATGCAATTCCTCAACACTCGAAAATTGCAGACTTATTCATGCATAGAAATAATTATTGTTTAATGTCTAATAATTAGTGTCTAATGATCTAGATGCAGAGTTCTACTTGTTTATTGGTATTCCTTTCTAGATTTACTTCAAACTATATAAGGTATACAGTTCTTTGCCACAAGATCCTATGAATTAATGAATAAAGAAGATGATGGCTTATGGAGATTATGAGGACAGTGTATAGGAGTGTTCATTAAATCTCTCTCTACCGTAAGTTTTTAACATCTAAAACATGACATCACAAAGGAAAAAAAATGATAAAGATCCCAATCATACTTGATAGACAAAGAAATAAGAAACCATAAAAAAAATTAATAGAATCATAACCATTCTATATATTTTCATTGTTCCATTACAATCTGTTTCCGAGCACAGTAGTGCTTCTTGATAACATGCATACATTAACATTCATTTTTTCCTTCCTTGACATGATTTCTCATGGAGATGACTATATTCAAACTACAAATGCAAGATACATTACAACTATGGAGACAATAACTAAAATCAAAGAATATTTTTTTAGAATGAGTTTATGGTAAATTCCAGGAACTATGATTATCTGTGAAATTTTGAGGGATCCAACCCATACAAGCCTGCCAAAACTGTTTCAATTCTTTCAATGCACTTGCAAGATTTCTTTACGATTAAACTCTGTATGGATGTTATTGCCTATTGGTCTTGACACCAGTCAGAGAACGATACTTTTTAGTTCAGATTGGATTGTTTGAACTTGATTTTTCCCTCAGATCTTCATATGCAATTGGAGGTGCATAGTTTTAGCATGGAAATATGCATATTACTCTGGTTTGATATAGAGTTTATCTAGTAGTCAATATCTCTTTGAAACACTTGGGATGGGAGAAAATAAAATGCAAATGGTAAAAGGATAATAGCAAATAAACTATCTATGTTCACCCAAACTAAATATGGGAATTTATTTGAAGGTAGGTGTCTTGGTCTCCCCCTTAATAGTAATGGAGAGTGGGGAAAAAACGAATGGTTGGGAACCGGGGATAGGTTTTAGTAGTTGTGCATCCAATCGGATAGGGCATAGAGAAGTAGGTGAAAAAGGGCCCTTGGAAGTGATCTTAAAATCAATTAACATGGGAATAAATTGCTATTAGTTTCTCTTCAAGTTTTGGATTATAAAATTGGATCTATTTCAATCCTGAAAAATAATCAACGATAGCTTGTGTGTTATTGGATGCACTTACTTGCTAATGTCAGATTTTTGCTTAGGAGGTGGAATGTGAGGAGCATTTTGTGTCCCAACAATTGCAACATGTCCATATTATACTGCTTCCCACAACCATAACTACATCCCATCAAAGCACCCCGCATCAAGCCCCATATAACCACATTATGCTTACACGCATTCCCCGATTATAACCCTTATGGTCCCAATACGCTCTTAGTATATGTTCTTAGTTCATAGCAACCTATGCAAGTGCCTCAATTGACCCCATTGTCATTTATGCTTTCACATCCTATTCTAGACACCAACACATTTGTAAACAAGGAGGATGCCATTGGGGGTTGATTCAATTTCGGCCCCAGCACTCATCCATTTCTTTATCACTATAGCGGTATCCTTATCTCGTCTATGTTGACGTAACTCTTCTCTAGCTGGGTTCTAAATCCTGATACTTAGTTACAATCTGAATACAATGTTCAATACTTAGGTTCTAAGAATTCTAAGGGGATCATCCCTAATTTCTGATGCACCGTACGTGATCGAATCACCAAAATTGATCATTCAATTCAAAAACACCTCGATGAAGAGAGGAAATGCGTTTGCCCTTATTATACGATGCATTCTGTGAACTTTTATGATGATCTAATAATGCATTAATTATGTACTAATTATGTACATGAAAGGGAAAATGTTGGTGGAGATAAACCATCGGTTGCCAGGTTTGAAGAAGCTGCTCAAAACCATGAAGGAGCTAATAAAACTCTTCTAAGGTAAGGGGATGCTACGTGCACCTGAGCTGGTTGTCCCTGAACCAGCCGTCCCTGAACCATTAAAGAAATAATGGGGGAATTCTTCCCTGTTAATGGTCATTCTTGGGATAATGTGAACCAATATCACTGCTCCAGGACCAACACTCTAATCTATTTATTTTTTGCTTAACCGAGATCTCAGCCAAACAAGATATGAGTGAAACTTTGAAATACGAAATAAGAATTGATGATACACTCAGTATTTACGGTCTTTATGTATAGGTAAAGAGATCACCCCTAGTCATACGTACCAATGCGGAAAAAAACAAAATAAGAGAGAATTTGGTAAACTGTAGTAACCATCTTGACCTCTGCAGCCTCTGTTCCAACCTATGGCTTTTCCTCTCTATCTGGGATTAGATTCATGTTTTCCTATCCTCCTTCTTTTTTCCACGTTGTTGTTCTCTATACATCACTATTTGCTTCTAGTTAATTTATTGGGTCAATGTCACCTGGGGCTGATGTTGCTACCCTTGGTGCTGCTATTAGTGCTTAAGTGTGTGCCAGCACATCTACACACAATTGACCGACCACACATTGTGCATAATCCATATCAAAAATTCAATCAATGCACGTGGATAGGAATGCGGATAGGCTGTACAAGGCCGGTAGCATTCTTTCTTCATCAACACTCATTCCTCAACACTGATCGCCAACTTGCCACTCACCATTCATTATGATAATTGACCCTGAAATGATGAGCAATCGATCGAGTTCTAAAAGAAACGAAAGATCGTTTCTGCTAAAATTGTTGTGCGAAACGAATCGTTCCACAAGAAACAGTTTCTTCCTTATAGAAACGAGAACGGTTATAGAAAATGGTCGTTTTCATTCCATCCCCATTTCTACTACATTTTTTCAGATAAACACAAACTCCCATCACATTTCTGGCAACATAGTGTAAGAGGCTTCTCCCGTTCCTTTTATGGGGTACTTGTAATCATCTCCATGTTGTACCTTATGTGTATAATCCTTTTGGGTAAGGAAAGAGTGTGAAACCTTGTGTCCTGTCATATGTTTGGAAGCACCACTATCTATGAGCCAAGTGTTAATTCCATCAGTGATTGATACTGTGAGAGCTTAAATTAGGACATACTCTTCACTAGAGTCTTAATTTTATATGGCCCTCTCCTTATCAGATTCATTTTCTTCAAGTGCATGGGCATGGTAATTTTGTTTCTTCTTCTTGATATGATATTTCTTAAGAGGAGAATATCTAACAGTGTGTCCCATCCTATGACATGAGTAGCATTCAAAGGATTAATAATCCCTTCTAAGTTTCGTATTCCTTTTGAAGTTGGTAATCTTCTAGGAGATGAACATTGATTGATCTTCCATTCCTTTCTTCCATTCTTGGTGTGAGTAGATAGATCTTGATCTTTGTTATCATTTATCTTCTCTTCTCTATTCACTATCATTCCTTCTTCGTGTACATGTTCTTCCCATATCTTGTTGAAATTGGTTAACTTTCTTCTAGCACATATTATTCCTCTAATGAAGGAATCACATTCTCTCAAGAGACCATTCAGGTTGGTCGTCACCACTTATTCTTCTTCAACCATGTCACAAATGGATTCTAACTATTCTTTGATATGAGATACTCTTGAGAAATATGATTGCATGGTCTCATTCTTCTTTATCTTCACACCCTTGAGTTGGTTTCTCAAGATCATTCTTTTGTTGACGTTCTTACCTTCAAACATACTAGTTAGTGCATCAGACATTTCTTTTAGAGTATTCTTTGAATATAACTGAGGGATAAACCAATCCTTGATAGAATCAGCTATGATCCATTTTACATTGATCATATCCTTTTTGTGTCTGGCCTTTGCCTATTCTCCCTCTGGTTCCTTGACCTCATCTTTGATAAATCAATCTAGGTCATGTTCTTCAAGGATGAGCATGACTCTATACTTCCATGCTATGAAGTTATCTGCTCCCTCAAAATTTTCATAAAGCTTGGTGTTGTTTGTCATATTTAATGAATGAGAACTTCAAGGGGAAATATAGGGGATAGAACTTACCAATATGAGGACTACTTTTGGAATTTGCTTCAGGATGACTTAGGGTTTGACTAGAAAACCCTAATTTTCCAACTGGAATCATTTATAGATCTAATTGGAGGAAAATATGTGATTTCCTAAGGTGATCTAGACTGTATGTTTCTTTTCTAGAATCTGGGCATGGAACCTTGAAAAATATGATTCCTTAGTTTCTCTCGGTAGTAGTGTTATCTCAAAAAGTGAAAATCATCATAATTGAATTCTACTTCGATAGAAAGGTGTACCCTCCTAGGGCGAGTTGAATGGACCTTATTTTCTAGTGGATATGTGAAGGGATGTATCTAGAATAGTGAACCCTAGCTTGTCGGATTGGAGGATGATTTGTTGCACAATGTCTTCTTTCAGATTGGCTCCAATACCATGTTAAGATTTTAAAAAGTTGTTATACCAAAACAAAAGGATCTATGAAAAAATAATAAGCACAATAGAAAAAAATATAACATAGATATTTATCCTGGGAAACCCTCATGGGGAAGAAAACCTAGCAAAACTTCCTCTATATTGACTTCAAACAAGTACAGTGTAAGACCCAAAGAATAAGACTAGATTGCTTCCTCTCCTCTAGATGCACAGTTTATTCTCTTTCTATCACAACTTCTTGAGTGTTCTACTTGTCCAAATGAGGGAGGAACCTATCATATTTATACTAATCAATTTAGAGGCCTAATAACCCAACATTTCCTACTTATCCTTGTTTCTAGGGTCAGCATGCCTTGGGAGACTCAAAAGTACATTTTAATAATACTTGTGTGGGAACTACTTACCCGACTTACAACGGAGGTTTTACCTCAAGGATATACATGACCAAATACATCAATGACATCCCTAATCAGAGGAACAACATCTCTGGAAAGGTTAATAACAATAATAATACAAAATAGAATATCTTCCGCAATTACATTTCTTTAACACTCATGTCCATAGGGAATTCAATGAGGTGGAGAACTCCCTCTCAAAGTGAGACCTTTTTTGTGACAAAGGATGTCTTTTCATACAAGAATTAATTGAGGGAGATCCCTCCTATGAGGATAAAGTCTCTATTTATTAGAGTTGGGCCTTTGTTGTTTTTTTATTCCCTTTTTTATAAGCAGGGACATTATATTAATGTAGAATTTCTAGATACATATCTTTCAAAATAGTTGTCCTTGCTGGCTTATAGACTGCACAACATCCAGGTATTCAACCCTTAAGCTTAAGAAACTAAAAATACACCCCTTAACATCAAAACTAAAACCCTTCCTTTTTCCAATTACATAATCGGTAAAATAAACCCCAACTAGTCCATAATATTCCTACTATCGACATATTTCCTAATAACCTATAAGGATTAACAAAACTTAGTATCGTAGACATGGAAACATAAATAGATAAGAGAACTAAATAAACAACATTAGTGCTCATTGGCCCTTTCTTCACTAGAAGAATATAGTGCATGATGTATTCTCCTAGTGCAAGTTCACGGACCCCCATAAACTTTGATAGCAACATAAGAACCGCTCAAACCATGCAGCAAACCCTAAGTTCTTCTGCAAGGAACCACAACACTTGCATAAGAACCAACACCATGAAGGGGATATAACTTAAGGCCCAGTTTATTAGCAATGAGTTCAATTTTCTTATGCATCAACCGACTGTCATGATTGTGCTCCTTCCATGCATTGATAGGTTCCCTGGCCACTTTTTTTTCCCTTTCCATCCGCACATGCAACATTAAACTATGGATAATTTTAGGGGCTATATATAGCCCATGGGCTATATTAAGGGGTTACAAAAAATTAGTGGGATATTTTATTATATGGAGAGGGATTCTTTAGCTAAATTATATTTGCCCAATATTATTAGAAAAACAATAAATACAAAATGAATAGCCTCCCTTATATTAATGAGGAAAATGGAAAAAAAAACTATTTTCGTCCTAACAAAATCTCCCTCCAATCTATATTTCGCCCCCAATTTAAAGAGAAATTCTAGTGAAATCATTCCTTCACCCCCAATTTTCAGTAACGAAGTATCCCAAGGGTTATTTCTCCCTCCATTTTCCTTCTAATTCAGGAATATGGTTGCATTCTCCTGTATTTTTAGTCAATTTCATGTGATACCTTCTTTGATCCCTCTGTCACGTCCCCACCCCTCATCCCGGCGAAGAGGAAGCGACATGACCTCTATCTAATCTGGGAAAGCCCCATGAACGTAATATAAAATGCATTGAAGTAAAAACATACATAAGTGCATAAACCATTAAAATATAGAGGAAGAAAAATGCATTCCATTCATTCACATGTTCATCTTAATTCATTAGCAAACGTAAATACATAGATTTAAACACGAGAATACTTATCTTGGAAGAGAAGCTCATCCCGTAACCAACTAGCAAATGTGCTCATCAATATCTCAGTATCACTGCCACCCCCGAGCTGGGCATGATTCCCACAAGGAATAAGGAACACTAGCAGGCTCACACATAGCCAAGGATACCACAAAATTCATCCAAACCAACACAGTTGGGTTTATCAGGCTGCAAAGGAGCTGGAAAGGCTAACTGCTAAGCTAGTGAGCTCAACCACAGAGCTATGGACACCTACACCAGATCTATCCTAGCTTCTATAAAATATACACACCCAACACAAGGAAGCACCCCCTTCTCTGCTACACAGTCCCTCGGGTTATGCCTTCCCTTCCAACACTATTCAAGATGTGCAAAGAAGAAAACCAGCCCCCTAGATATGTCTATGAGGTTCCTTCACACACTAGGTTTATTAAGCTGGTCAGACCCCATTTCCATTCCCAATTCAGTTCAGACCAAAGCACAAATGCATACACAACAAGATACACAATTATGGGTTTAGGAAAACAGTTTTGGCAACAAAATGATATGCCAATATGGGTGAAAACAACCCCCTAACAACAATTCGATTCCCAGGGACATTTTTGCCCTAACGTGGCCAAAATGAAGTCAACAACACCCAAGAAACTGTGGGTCTCTTCTCCCACTCGCAGGGCATTACAAAAAATGATTTCCAGCTTGGAAACCAATTGGGAAATGCAGCCAAATCGTGGGGGAGGAAACCCATCCATTGATCATTACCAAAAATGAATTCCCATCCTAGGGAAATTGAAGAAAATCTTTTCCCATGTGAGGGAAAACACACAACAAAACAAAAATGTGAGGAAGCTCAGCCACGTGAGTGCATGAAGAAAAATACCTCTTATGGGCAAAGTTTTCAAACTCTGATTTTGGCCCCGTTTACGAGCTCTCCATTTTCGTTATTTAGCGGAGGGATACTGGCTCCTGTCTTTCAGACCCCAGTTTCGATTGGGACGGCCCGAACTTCTTATACTGCACCTCCCACTCACAACCCTGTGGGTTACGGATGAAATCTGTTTCAGAGTAATCTACCCACTTCGCAATCGGCGGCAGGGGGAAACCCCACCTTTACCTATGGGCATTCGGCGGCAGGTCCCTCTAATCCCCAGGCTGGCACTTTTAGTGCCCTAGTTCGACCCAAGCTTATGTTCCTAGCAACGTTAAACTTGCCAGATTTGTCTAAGTTGATGAATGACCCTGTGAGGCATGACCCCTCATGGCCACCTGTTCCCACCAAATTGCCATCGAACATCCCTAAATTCAAGGGCAAAGTTGGTGAAGATCCTGGGGCTCATGCCACCACATTTCATTTATGGTGTTCTTCGAATTCACTGAATGAAGATTCAGTCAGGTTGAGGTTGTTCCAGAGAACCTTAACAAATACCGCGGCAAAATGGTATATTGAATTGCCTTCTACTACTTTCAGTAGTTTCTGGGACTTGGCTAGTGCATTCCTTAGCCACTTTCAGCATTCGATCCGATATGATTTCGAAACGGACTTGTTATCTACCTTCAAACAGAACAAGGCTACCCACATCTCGGATCATATCCAAGAGTGGAGGAGGCGAAAGAGCCTTATAAAAGCCACCATCCCTCTTGAGTTCTTACTAGAGTGGTTCCTTAAATCCCTGTTGCCCTACATATCTAAGGACGTATCCACCTCAGGAGTGACGAATGAAGAAGAAGCCATTCTCAGGGCCCAGCAATTGGATTTGATTTATTCACAATCTGGGATCTTGTATGAGATTATCCCTGAGGCACCGAGGCCTACCCACGATGCGGAGAAGCGTAAGCTTGGACCCCATGCCGATGGTGTGGTTGGGTCTGTAAACTCTCCCACTATAGAGTCTTTGGATAAGCAACTTCATCAGTTGTCCATCAAGCAGTCTACGGTGGAGGCAGCAAAGGCTGCCCCCTCCCCCCAGAATGCAAATGTTTTTACACAAACCTCTCAGAAGGGCAATCAGCATCCCAATGGGAAGAAAAAGAGAGGAAATAAAGGAGAGGGAAACCAAAAAAAGCATAAACCCACGAATAATGCTGATGGGGGCAAGAAAGAAAAGAAGAAGGTTAAGTTCCCATGTAAGTTGTGCCACGAGGACCACCTTACTCACCTGTGTCCCCTTATGGAACAAGCCCAGAAGCTGCTTAAAGCTCAACAATCGGCTGTCCTGAAGGATCCTTTTCCCCAAGGGAAGAACTCTGCTTCAGCTTCTAATGTAGCAGGGGGCACTCAAAATGCCCCTGACCCAAACTATATCAACATGGTTCGATCTTCAACTTTGTTACAAACGAGGAATAAAAATTATGAGAAAGAGACTTCTGAGAAGGGTAAAGCTGTAGGTGAAACTTCTAACCCTCTCACGATAGAGAAGCCTGCTGAAACTATGCCAAAGATACCAAAAGGTGTCTTCAAGAAGACCTTGCATAACCCTAACGCTAGGGCTGCTTCAAACTACTCCATGGTTGAAGATCTAGCCCAAACCCCGTGTGCAATTTCAGCTTTAGAGGTGTTACAGAGTTGTCTCTCCCAGTGGGATGCCCTCTTAGCAGGTTTAGGTAGCATGGACTCATCAAGTCTCATGGCGAAATTTCATTTGTCTGATGTTAAAATTTTCCTACCTTACCATGTAGCCTTATCAATAGATGTCATCCATGGTGGAAAGACCATTGGAAGAGCAGTTGTTGATGAGGGTGCTTCTACATGCGTTATGTCCTTGACCTATTGGAAAGCTCTTGGATCCCCAGAGTTGGTCCTATCAAACACTCTACTTGCTGCTTTCAATGGAAGATCCTTTCGTCTGCATGGTATCCTGTCGAATTTTGAAATTAAGCTGGCAGGGAAAGCAGTGTCTGTTGAGGTAGAAGTAATTGATGCACCCTTGGACTATAATCTGCTTCTGGGAAGAAACTGGACTTATGCGATGTCCGCTATTGTGTCGGGTGTCTTTCGTGTAGTGGTTTTTCCACATGAGGGAAAGTTGGTCACTATTGACCAACTTGATTTTACTCGAAAAGGTCGTTTAGAGTCTAATGAGTCCACTGTGCCATTGGTTGATTAGGTCAAACCTGTTGCACAAAGCTTGGGGGTTGGAATGTACACATCACTGATGCACGCATTTGATCTTCCAGCCCCGGTTAATTATATTGGTTCTACTAGTGTGGGGAGGTCCATAGCCACGGTTGTTGATAGGACTGATCCTTGGGTTCTCCCTTTCCCCCACGAACCAGAGGTGCCCTTATTGGCAGTGGAAGTATCTTACCAAGCTATCACTCAAACCACTGTTGACCCCATTCCGAATCCTCTCACAGTCTCGAAGGATCTGGAAGAAGTCTATTTACTCGCATGGGCAAAAAACTCTTTGCACTCTACGGACTGTTTAGATATGGTTTTACCTTCTGATGAAGCCATCTTGGAAGCCATGAGTGGACATGGTAGGATCTGTGAGGATCTTCACCATTGATCCTATTTTCTTCCAGAACTAAGCAGAATAGAAAATCAAGAGTTTCGTATGAGACTGTTAGAAGATGTTGATATGCCCATCAATCCCTTACCTAGGGAATGAATGTTTGCCGAGGGGAATATGGCAAATATTTCCGCCACTATACCTATTAACATCTCTGTAAATCCTGATGTTGTGGAAAACATATACATAGGTGCAAACTGCTCTCCTGAATAGATTGCTATCTATACTGCCTTATTTAAGGAATCCCGCGATGTCTTTGCCTAGTCATATGAGGAGATGCCAGGAATTGATCCATCGATTGTTGAACACGAAATATGAACATATCCTGATGCCAAACATGTTCGACAAAGGTTAAGACCTGTTAACCCACGCAAAGCGGCGGTTGTGAAGGCCAAAGTTGAAAAACTGTTGAAGGCTGGTTTTATCTATCCCATAGCTTTGACAGAATGGGTATCCAACCCTGTTCCTGTTGATAAGAAGCAAGGGAATATCTACGTTTGTACTGACTTTAGAGATTTGAATAAATCATGTCCTAAGGACAACTATCCCACGCCGTTTATAGACCAGATTATAGATGCTTTTGTGGGAAGTGAAGTGTTCTCGTTTATCGATGGCTTCTCCGCATACAATCAAATTTAAATAAAACCAGAAGACCAACATAAAATTGCTTTCATTTGTCCTTGGGGTACCTTCGCGTACAAGAAAATGCCCTTTGGATTGAAAAATGCTGGGAAAACCTTTCAACGGGCTATGAACTTTGCCTTCCATGATATTAATTCCATTGTCAAACCTTACCTTGATGATATGCCTGCACATTCTCGTAAGAGGATTCAACATCCAGATCACTTACGGTTGATATTTGAGAGATGCAGATATTATAAAATCCGCTTGAATCCTCACAAGTGTGTATTCTGTGTCGAGTCAAGAAGATTACTCGGGTTCATTGTCTCTAATAGAGGCATCCAGGTGGATCCATTAAAAGTTGAGGCCATTGTAAATTTGCCTCCTCCTCGTTTATTCCTGTACAACAAGGCTCCATGTCCAACGCCTCTTCAATAGTAGGTTCCATTTCCAATGCCTCTTCATGAGCTTCATCTTGAGATGGTAACTTATCACTTTGAATTGAAGTGGGAATTAAAACATCCCTTAATGAGCACCTATGTTTTTCTTCTTGAATACTTCCGTGGGGTGCTTGTTCAACAACTATTGTGGAAATTCAAGGTCCCTCTAGGGAATGCTTCCTTTTTTCTTGTGGTGGATTAATAAGATGAACCGTGGTATCCTCTATAATTGGATTTGGATTAGTTTCCAAAGAAAGCCTCTGATTCATTATGTCTATTATTTTATTTTCTTTCTCTTATTCAATGAATCCTTGAGGTCTCTTCTTCCTTGTTGATTTTCTTCCTCGGTTACGTACATTCCCCATCACCACAATGATCAATTCAATATAGTTGTTTTTTTTGCTCCTCAATTACAAGCTTCAAACCTTTAGTGCTTTAGAACTCTATATTAGTTCTTTAGAACTATAGATCCTTTAAGGTTCTTCAATATTCCTTCTCAATTGCTCATATTTCCCATCAAAACAATGATGAATGAGAAAATTTACCTTTGGTTCTCTTGAATAATAAGAAAATGAAAGATAAATCATAAATTGTTCCTCAAGTTGATTCTCTTGTACAATTGTGTATATCCACCATCACCATGAAATGGTATTGAATCTTGATATCTTATCATGTGTGCTCCTCAACCATGAAAGATGTCCTCAATGTTGCACCTGCATAACAAAAAGAATGATGGAGAATGTGTATTGTGAATATTTCCAAAGGCGGGCATGTGCTCTGTTGAAAAAAAAAGCGCGACAATTGGTTTTGGTAAAGACAGAGTAAAGTTGTTGTCGGATAAAGACAGTCCACTGTTTATACAATCCTAAAATACACACACGTTATATAAAGTAAAAACGTGTATGCGATATGTTGAAGTAAAACTCACATGTGATATTGTTAAGCACAATTAATAGGTTAGGTGCACGGCTAAGGCAATGAATAAAATCTTAGAAAACAAATGTTTTCTATGGTTAGATACAAAGCAAATTTTTTTAGTGTTCCCTTCTTTTCATGCATAGAAATGTTTCTCTCTATACCCCCAATAATCCCTAAATACCCCCTATCTCTTTCTAAATATACCTCCCTCATTCTCTATACATCCCTCCCTATATGTTTCTTTCTCTCCCTTACTCCATCCATGTCCATATCAACCCACTCTCCACCTTCTCTTTATATTCGCCATTATCCCTCCCTATAGCACTCTCTTCCTTATTCTCCCTTAGTCACTAACCCTATGTACCTTTATCCCTCCCCCTACCCTCTCTCTCTTACCTTGTATCACTCCCTCCCTATCTCTCCCCTCCATCCCTCCCTCTCTCACCGTCTCTCCCCTTCTCGGGGTGGTATCTCTCTCTCTCGTTACTCTTATAGTTGATGATGTCATTGTCAGTACCATACCCTTCTCGTTAAGGGGGAGTGTTGAAATATTGTAACTTGAAAGAATATTCTAAATGTATTATATTGATATACCCCAAGGGAGATGTCTTATTCCTCTATCGAGATGTTACTATTATATTTGGTCATCATAGAGTCATGAGGTATAACCTCCATTGTAAGTTGGGTCAATAGTACCCACACACATGATCTCTTAAGGGTATCCTCAACCTTTAAGTTGGGATATGGCCATGATTAGGATATTTTTAGCAGGAGGATAAGGTGTTAAGCATGGTTGGTACATGAAGCTTTAAGTTTAGGTTGTAAACCAGCTTTTAGGGCTCAAGGTCCATGAACGAAACCTTGAATCACCATAGATGACCTCTCATGTTGATATTTTTGTTTTGAATGGGGATATGGGAACCATTAGGGATTTCTAAGTAATATGTATGTGTCTTGGGACCTTAGACATAATAAGGGAGGAAACCTAGACCTTAGCCCCTAGAAGATGATTCTATCCATCTAGAGCCAAGAATGACGTGTTGAACAAACTCAATAGATCCTTCCATGGTTTCATTTACCTCTAAATGAGGATACTAGTTCCATTATAACATTTTTAGCACTAAGTACAGATATTAGGCCCCTTCACATGGCTAGGGAGAAACACTTGGTCCTTAGGCCTTAAAGGAAGTGGTTAACCATTTAGGCCCAAAATTGATGCTCCCAAGCACCACACATGACATTGAAAGTGAAGCATTTGAATCTTAATCGGGATATGCATGCCATCATAATTTGTTGAGCACTAGGTACGCATCTCAAGGCCATAGACATGGCCAGGGGAGGAAACTATGGCCTTGGGCCCTAACTAAAGCTTCTAGGAATCTAGGGATAAGAAGGATGCCTTAAAAAATAACACATGGCATCTCATAGATATATTTGGACTATGAATATGGATGTTAGTAGAATTAGGTAGTTTTGAGCAGTAGGTATGGGACCTCTGAGACATGATTGAGGGAATATGAGTTGAAGCACCACAGATGGCCTACTCAAGGTATGCTTGGTCTCCGATAAAATATGCACATGCCTTTAAGAGGTTTTGAGCATTAGATATGGGTATTAAGGCCTCAACATGGTCAATGGAGGAAATCCAAGACTCAATCCCTAAATAATATTTTTGGCATCTATGGATACACATGTGCCTTACTCGCTATCCCTCTATGCCTTACTCATCGGCCCTCCCTACCTTTGTATTTCCATCTCTAACTATCTCTATGTGTATGTGTGTGTGTCTTTCCCCCTTCTGTGTGTGTGTGTGTGTGTGTGTCCCTCCCTCACTCCCCGTCTCTCAAAACCTCTCTCCATGATATTTATACCTCCCTCGCTATCCCTACCTACATCACTCTCTCTCTATTGCTCCTCCCATCCCCCTCTTTCATTGTTTCTCACACCTCCCCTCCTCTATCTCCCACACAATATCTCTCTCTCTATATATGTGTGTGTGTGCGTGTGTGT